>VXBW01003968.1:556196-632258 GCA_013400375.1 Thinocorus orbignyianus
CACAAGAGGCCCTTGCCCAGGTCCCCGGCCTTGAAAGTGCTGAAGCAGCCTTAACCTCTTGCGCATAAACTTTCTTTACAGCTTTTAGGGAGTTTCTTTATACTTTCAAAGCGTAACAAAGCCTGTAAACCCAGCACCTGTGGTGGAGCTGGCAGTGCAGAGTGCTATGAGGGCTCTGCTGGGCTGATTTCATAATTGAAAAGTTGGGAAAATGTCTCAAATGTAAGCTGAAGACTTGCCTGATAATCTGCATGGCAAGATACCTGTCCCGGTTGGTGTCCACGGGATCGTGTTCGTAACGACTGTGTTTCTTTTCTCTTGTAGATGAAAACGAAGCAGAGAGACCAGAGGAAGAAAAAGCTAGGTGAGTGCCTTGACAGCTGGGCCATACAAAAATGGTATGCCCCGAGAATTTGTTGATGCCCCATCCCTGGAAGTGTTCCAGGACAGGCTGGATGGGGCTTTGAGCAACCTGCTCTAGTGGGAGGTGTCCCTGCCCGTGGCAGGGGGGTTGGAACTTGATGATCTTTAAGGTCCCTTCCAACTCTAACCATTCGCTGATTCTATGAATTATATTCATTGCATTCTTCTTTCCAGCTGCTTGAAAGTCCATAGTGCTTGAACATACTCTGGTGTCTTTGAAAATCACCTTAAGATAGTACGTTTGGTTTGCCATCATGACTTGGCTTTTCTGTGGGATGGTTTTTCCTTTGAAATGGAGGCACTTAAATCTTAAAATTACAAGTTCTAACTGGATGGAACAGCAGTAGCCCCTGCCAAAATGCCAACAGGTCTTTTATTTCTGTAATCGTTGTGCTTTGCAGTCTTAGTGATGGATCAGGACTTCATTTGTTCTAGATAAATTAGAAATTAAAACGATAGCCTGTCTCCTGAAGAGTTTAGAATGTAGTTACAAAGAGAAGAATGCAAGGAAGAAGTGGAAGATTGCCAGCTTGTTTTGTTGTGCAGGTCATGTAGCACATCTGCTTAGGGTTTTGGGGTTGAGTTTTTTTATTAGTAAGAGAGTATTAGAAAGAAGCTTAGAAAAAGCTTTGGAAGTATTTGGGGGGAGCCTTTTATAAGGAGCTGTAGGAGGGAAAGCACAAAGATACTTCTTTGAAAATCTCGCTAAGTTGATGCAGGTTGGAAACAAGGACTGATCGGAAGTTGGAATCAGTCTCTCGTACTGAATGGAAGAAGTCTCACAATTGATAAACTATGGAGATTATTGATTGTCAAGATAAATTAAACAAATAAAGGGGAAACTGATGCACGGAAGCATGCATTGTTATTTTCTATAAATGCTTCCTGTCAACAGAGATTTTTTTCAGTAAGAACTCCAACTTAATTACTCTGGGTGGATGACTTGTCCATAAGCTTGCTTAATTGCTTTTTTGAACTGATGTCAACTTTTGACAGGCGTTGTGGGATGCAGCAGTAGTGACCTCAGCCGCTTGACTACGTACGATACCGTTTTGAAGCAGCTACTAGATGCAGTTCTCTGATTCCCATTAGTTCTTGTAGTAGAAGAAACAGAGTTGTTTCCTGTCACCTTCTCCACATCACTTAGGTTTTCTAGACCTCTGTTACGTTCATTTTGAATCATCTCTTTCCCAGGACAAAGAATTCTGATTGTTTATTAGCTCTTTATTTGGAAGCTGTTCCATATCGATTGATGCCTTGTGTTTGGTTCCCTTTTTTTGACCTGGCATGTTTTGTCTGTATTAGTGTTGTTTAATAAAATTGTTTGTGTGGCAGCTGAAATGATCTTTAGAAACAGTGAGGTTTTACTTCAGTTTCTGGTCAACAGTGTCCAGGTTGACATTTGGCTTCCTCAATCCATAGTTACGGACTAAAAAGATTAACAAATGATAGCTTAGGCTTCTTACCAATTGTGTTTGGAACTCTGGAAGTGTGCTGACAGTTTACCTGTAGAAAGTTTTGGTCTCTGACCTCTTCGTTTTGGCATTGTTGGTATATATAAAAATAGTGAGGTTTTATTCAGGTTCTGGAGCTATTTTGTCATTTCAGTGGGTGATGAAGGGAAATGGTTAAAGCTTGAATCGTGGGGTCTTACCTGGGCAGTGTTGGGTTTTGGTGCAGTGCTCATGAGTGGGTATTTTGCCAACAGAAGATGGGATCAAAGTCATTTTATTCAGTAAAAATTGGCAGTTGCTTACTCGATTTCAGAAGTATCTTTTCAGTGGAAGAATATTGCTTCTAAATGGTTCCCTGCTTACTCTGCTGTTTGCGGGGCAATATTCTAACAGTTAATGGAACTGTGGAAATTAAAATATTGCAGTGTAAGAAACAAAGGTAGGTAAGCCCAGTGGGACAGCTCATTTGCATGGATTTGACAGTGCTGGTCATTTTACAGGGACCAGCAGTTTTAAAAGTTCTACAGCTTTCAGTCTGCAGTTAAAATATAATGTAATTCATCATTGAATTGTAGCTATACCATATGGTAGAAGAACATTTCATGATGTACATGTGAGAATTTTGATTCATTGCAACATTACTTATGGCTATTTAATTTTTTTTTCCCATTATGCCTTTGAAAAGTGTCGGTCTGCAGGGGGCTGGCAAAGTTTTTATTCCCCATATGTTATGAAAGATTTCACTCTCATTTCAAGAGGATCTAGGTGTAGTACCTTATTAATTCCAACTATTCGACAGACATCCAATTAGTATGATTTATGAGAGCTAAATATTATCCTGCTAATATAAAGTTATATTTATCTAGAATTATTTTTTTTTTATTAATGCAGAATATAGCCGGAGCTTTGGCTTCTCTCTGTAGTGATGATGCAAGGCTTTTTTCATCATTAGCTGATATGTTTGAAAAAATATGGATATAAATACCAAGTTTCATCTTTTCTTATTTATTTCTGTTCAAGTGCTCCACCTCCACCTGGAATTGAAGAGGAAGCTGCAGAAAATGGCGTTGTGAAAACGGTAGTTTTGAATGTGTTTTTGAAATACTGCTTTGATTTGTTTTGATTTATGGGGTATTTGTAATCCGGCTAGGGTTTATAATTAAAGGAATTAATGCTTAAGTGTACTCCATTGATTTTTCTTTTTCTGCCAGATGTTTGACACCATCTAGAGAAACTGTGGAAATTACTAAATTGGGAAATCTAATTTTCAGCTGCATTTTTAAAAAGTCTAACACAAAAAATATATGAATAATACTTCAGTTTCAAGACAGCTGTCTTTTCTTAAAGATATCGTTTTCAAAATGGTACTTTCTGTTTGTACTCACCTATAGGAAAATAAAATCCTCCAATCATTTTTCTTTTTTGAACGTGATAAACAGTCAGCATTGGCATAACTATGCGAAAATAGGGATCAAGAGGTGAATTACACATGCCTTTCAGAGGCAACGTGACAGACTTCTTTGGTAGTAGTTGTCAATGTTCAGAATGACTTACACCTTCAGTTGTTAGTATGATGAAGGAAAGCTCCAACGAAATTTACAGTTGCAGTGTTGATGAAAGGACTCAGTTCACTGTGAATGGGAACAGTTTAAATCTGTTCTGTGAAAAAAATTGTAGTTTTACTTCACTGGGATTTCTTAGCTAATACCTTGCAGGAGTTCGCTTAAGTGATTCAGAAGCCATTATCATAATATTTGTGCAAGTTTTAAGGACTGAACTCTCTTAAAAGTGTGTTTTTTTTCAGTAAGTCTAATACTTTATGAAAAATATTACAGCTTATTTAAAGTTGGGAAAAAACTTGCACAAACTTGTTTCAGTTGTTTAAACTGAAAAGGTCTTTATTTTAAGTGCACCAAAGGCTTTTTGTGCTGCTCCTAATACTACTAAGTGGGCAGTAGATTTAATGTGTTAGGTACAAGCAGACAATAGTATGCTCTTTTGGACATGCTGACTTAAAAATATTTCTGAAAATCCTCATTGGAGCCGTTTCCTTGTACATGCAGATCTTTTTATTTTCCACCTCTATAAAGCCTAGCCTTGTTAGGTTATAATCAGAACATCTCCCTAAAATTGAGAGCTTAATGGTAAAAGTTGCACATGAAGGGTTAACAGCAGTCTAGAAAAATGCATGGTCTTCACGTCGGTTGAATAAGAAGTGAATATTTCTGTGAGGAGGGAACAAAGAAATCATTGTTTATAAGTGAAGTTGGTTTTGACTGAAAAGGTACATGGTCTAGACAAAATCTTACTTTCTGTTTGATGCATTTGTAATTGCTTTCTACTATGTGGGTTGCCTGGCGTGTGAGAGTGGTGAGCTTGTTCTTTTCAGTAGTGGGACTTTGAAAGACTGTCTTCTGTCTTCAGCTGTCATTTACAGATTATTTGTACTGATCTAGACTTCCTTGCCCCTTGATTAGACTCTTAGTTGTTATGTAAATTATATTACTGTGGGATAGTAAGGATGAGCTGCACTCCAACATGTTATCTTCCGTGCAGCTGCTTATTTTTGTCTAATTTACATACCAAGCAGGTTAATAGATGGTATATGTAAGGGCTAGAGCTCAGCTGTGCTTGGGCAACTACAGCTTGCCTGGGCAGAGTCAGCTTGGCTTCTGTGTGTTCACCCTCTTGCTGAAGGATTCAGCAGATACGTGAATAAAGGTTGATAAAGTTCACTTGGATTCCACAAAGTTTTTGAAGAAGTTTCTCACCAAAGGATTTTAGGTTAACTGAGCAGCTGTAGGATAAAGGTTGTATTCCACGTGGATAATTGCTGTATAAAAGGTAGAAAACAGAGGGTAGGAGTAAAGGTTCTATTTTCAGTGAAGGAAGGTCACCTCCAGTGGGGATATTCTGGAATGTTGCACATAACCAGTGCTGTTTAATGTGTTTATAAATTACTTGGAAAAGGGATAATCTGTGGGATCACAAGTTTTCTGATGCTACAAATTTATTCATGATAGTAATAGCAAGGACTGTCTGTGAAGAGCTGACTGGTTAATAAATGGTTATTGAAACTCTGTACAGAAAAAGAAGAGTGATGTTCACAGGAAGAAAAACAGGTTTACAAATAAAACAATGGTCTCTGAGCTGATCATTAGGACTTAGGAGGAATGCACCAAGATACATAGAAAGATCCGTGAAATTGACAGTTAGGTGCCTGTCTGAAGTCTAAAAAGCAGTTGAACCTTGGGATGTTAGAGAAAATGAATGGAGAACAAAATGAAAGGTGTCATTATACTATAAATTCATGGTTCAGTTGCACCCTGAGTTTTGTGTGCTGTTCTGTTCCGCTCACATCATGAAGGCTTTACTTCAACTGAAAAAAGTTGAGAGTAGAAGAGCAGAAAAGCAATCAAGGTAGCTTCCATACAAGGGATATCTGAGTAGACAAGGACTTCTCAGCCTGGAAGACAGGCACATGTAGTATATGATGGAGGGTAACAAAATCACATATGGAGAAGGATTGACTTCTCACAGTCCCTTCCATATGAGAACTGGGACTGTTAAATGAAAGTTGTAGGAGCCAGGATGCAAACAAATAAAAGAAGCTGGATCCTCATGCAGCAGGCAGTGCTGTGGGACTCCTTGCCAAAGAGAGTGTCACTGCTGGGAGTTTATATGAGTTGAAGGGAAGTCTGGGCAAGTGCTTGAGAGAAAAATCCGTTGGGGGTTTCTAAATACACAAACCATAACTGGCTTAGGAAATGCCCTGAGCTGATAATAATCAGCAGCTGGAAGAGTGCTGGGGGGGGGAGCATTATATGTGTTTGCCCTGTTTTTTCTCTCCCCTGTGGTGTCTGGGAGAGGAAAACCAAACCAAAACAGCAAACAAACCCCAAACACTGGATTACAAGATGAACTTGTGGTATGAACTGGCACGACTATTTTATTTACCAGCAAGCTTGAATGTTATGGGACAGAACAGCACGCAGTGTGCTTGTGTATCTTTTTTTCTGCCTGTTCGTTGGAAAATCTCAAGTATTTTGCATAGTTTGCTGATGTTAGGAACTGAATAGATTTCTCTGAAGCACAGTGTTCACCTGCAACTGGAAAAATATTTATTTGATTTACCTTGAATATGTAATTGAGGATGGCAAGAAGCTAGTCTTGCATATCTATATGTTCTTTCATGGGTGACAAGATAAGAGTAGAACCGGTGTGTACAAGCTAGATAGAGGGAAGAAAGATATTAGATAGTGAAAATTATTTTATGCTTATTTAGGAAATGTCATGTTTCAGAGACACAGCTTTGTCCCTTATTTTCATCCAGATGTTACAGATACTTGTAGCATTTTCAGCCTCCTAAATTTACTGTTAATGCTACTCAGTTCTGAGGTCTAGGAAAAGGAGAACTTTCTTCTTTCGAAGATTTCTAGAAGGGATAGTTTTGTTTGGATTGTTTTTCCACTGTAAAGGTAAGTGACTGCTTTTTGTCTAAGCAACAACTTTTTCTTTCGTAGAAGGTGGCAGAGGCTGAGGATGACAGTGATAGTGATAGTGATGATGATGAAGATGATGTTCAAGTCACCATAGGGGATATTAAAACAGGAGCTCCACAGTATAGGTAAGTTATTTGCGAAGAGTAACTGGAGGAACTATCAAGATTATATTTAATTCTTACTTGCCAGTGTCAAATTGTATCCATGGTTAGTCTCAATCTAGTTTTTTTCAGCTCTTTAACAGTGTTTTTAATGATACAGTGACTTGAAAACAAAAAAAAGTGGAATAAATTCAATGAAATGTCTCAAAGGAGGAGTTGCACGAGTTAAATTTTGTTTCCAGACTTTGAGAAATAATTGTATCACATTTATAAAGTAGAGAGTTTGTTTTTATTACAGAATGGCTAGGTGCACAGCATTTTTTGCGTTGTTATTGTGACAGTGATATTTTTGTTGCAAATGGTAGAATGATAAACACAGAGAACCTTAGAAACATTTGTCCTGGGTCCTATTTGCAGTGGATACAGTTGTAGTTACACCTTTATAGTTGCAATTCACGTTGATGTTCTCAAATATAGTTTTAATGTATGTCAGGATGGAGCTGCCAGTCTCTGGGCATAATTTCTCAGGATCATGGCTTTTGTACCATACAATAAAATTTTGCTACTGTTATTACCCCATATTCCTCCTTCTTTTGATAAAGGGCTTGTTTTTCACTGAACATTTTGAACAGTGTTAATTTTACCCAAAATTATGAAATATTGTTTTTCATTGCATAGAAGATTTCTGGGGGAAGTGGTTTGCCTGTTTGTCTTGGCAATCCTAATGCTTTTATAACCAGAGTTACTGGGGCATAATTTCGTAATAGAATTATGACAGGTCTGCAGGTAGGTCTGACTCATGTAGGTTATTGTGTTCTTAACTCTAGAATGCGGGTGATTTACTCATTTTTTGAAACATAGTATTTTGAAACTTTCAATGTGTCATATCCTAAATGAACTGCAAATCAATCTAATGTAAAAAATAACAATTCCTCCAGTTCTTTATTTGTCTGCTTTCAATAACTTGCAATATGCTTGTGGTATAGGCAGTGACCTCAAATTCTGTAAGACTAAAACAAAACTAGATTTGTATTCTCAGTGGATTTGCTGCTGCTCTTGAGTACAGAAAACAATGAGCAGATGATCCTACATCTAATTAGAGTAGAAAGTTTTATGTAGAAATGGTTGTTTTCTGAAAAACCATTTTGTGGGCAAATTGGACAGAAAATTCATGGAAGGGCAGTAATGTAAAATAAACTCAACGTTGTTGTTCATTTTAACTTCAGTATAACAAGTTCATTTTATAGGATTAAAAGATTTTTCATATAGTAGTTTACTGCTATTTAGAGAAAAAAAAAGTAACATTTGTCTGACAGTCATGCAGAAATATAGTATGGCTGATCAGAAGGTTAAATGTTTTGTGTCACTTTTGTATTGTTGTAGCACCTGAATGAAAACTAAAACTGTGTGGAAGTGGGATTGTAAACTGTCTACTGCCTTCTAATTATATGCTAATCTCATTATGTTTATGGTTTGATACAACCTGTGAGGATAAACTATGTTGCATGAAAATGGCATGAAAATGGCAATGGCAACTAACTCTTAATGGTTCAAGTGGACAATATTGTCATTCCTGACGTAGTTAGATCAGTTCAGTATTTAGATTTTTGAGTGCACTTTGATGAAGAAAGCTCTCAGGTATTTTAGAAACTGCTGTGTTACATACTTTCCTGTTGGTCGCAAAGACTGGTGACTGCTAGAAGTACATTGAAACAGCCAACCTTTCAATCATTATAGGTAAATGCTTGTATTTTCCACTTCTAAACAGATTAAATGGAATAATTATGAAAAGGGAAAAGGATCTGTCTAAACCCTTTCTCTTTTTTTTAAATTTACTTTGGTTTTATGCTAATCCCCAGAGTGTCATCTGTATCCCTAAATGAACTGCGTTTTTCCTTTCTCTCTTCTCCTGGTTCTGTCCATTCTTGTTTCTATCAAGGTCTTTACCCTTTCAACTCAGGAAGAGTGACTGGGACTTGCTTCACAACTGTTTATTAGTTGGAGAAGTTGCTACTGAGCATAGAAAGGTACACTCTCTTCCTCCTAGGCTGATCTCTTTACTTTTACAGTGTTACCAGCTTGGAAAGCTAGAGATTCAGGGTGACGATTGAGCCTGGGTCTAGTTTGTTTCTGGATCTAGCTAACTCTTGTTTTGTGATTTTTCTTGTGTTTGAAGAGTTTTCTCTCTCTAATTCAGTTTTGTTAATTTTTTTAAGTTATGGAGCGGCACCTGTGAATCTCAATATTAAGACAGGAGGACGAACTTATGGATCTTCTGGTAAGAAAATTTACACAGCAATATTAATAAAAGTGAAAAAAACCAGTTTGATTGTTTTGAACAAAGAAAATAATTTTCACTTCCAAAAATTCTTGATAAATTTAAATCTGACTCTTTATTTCTATTTTAAGTGTGTTACCACTGCTAAAACTCTACTTGGTAGAGACAGAAGGCTCTAACTTTCTAACTTTTCTTCACAGGTGCAAAAGTTAAAGGGGTGGATCTAGATGCACCGGGAAGTATTAATGGTGTACCCCTTCTGGAAGTAGATTTAGATTCTTTTGAAGATAAACCTTGGAGAAAGCCAGGTAATGCTCTGGTTTACATTAACTGATATGTAGGTATGCAGTAGATTATTTTCATAAAAATTCCCATTTACTACATGTAAATGTTATCTACCTTATAGCTAGAAGATATTGTACAACATAACTTGGAGAAAGCATCTTCAGTTACTGCTTACTGCTGTACTGTGTGGCTGTGCCATGTTTCTTACTAGATATTCCACACGTACATCAGTAGAAAGAGACTGCAGGACATACCTTTTTAAAAAAAAACAACAGAAAAACGTGTATATCCTAAACTCTCCTTGGAAATCTGTACTTCTGTGGAGATAACTGCTCTTGTTCTGTACCACGGAACAAAAGATAAAGCAGAACAGGAAGTATTTCTAGCAGGTTTGAGCATAAAGAATGGTGAAATGTAGCTTCTTGTGCTTCTTTGTGTTCACACATAAACATCCATAAGCTTTGAAGAAGCTGGTACCACCACATGGGTTTTCCGTAAGTCTCCTCTGTGTGTTGCCTGGTTGACTCAAGTGGTTTGGCCAGACTTGTCTAATACCAGCATTGTTTGGGGTTTTTTTAGTGGCAGTACATCTTGCTGCTGTGTATAGTTTTTTCCAGTGTTTGTATATTGCTTTGGCAATGCAAATACTGTCTGTAAAATGGAAAAAAAGAAGCCTTTGATAATATTCTGGTGTTTGAACCATTAGCTATTTGTGTTATGTCTGGTCTGTCCCTTACACTAAATATATTTCATGGCATCAAATGGAACTAGGAGTCAAAATGAAACAAGAAATCAAATACAGAACAAGCAAAAGGGAGTGATTCTTCACTGAACATACAGCAAACCTGTAGATGTTACATTTATGTTATTGTAAAGATTACAGAGATTATAGTATGCTATGATATTCTGTAAGTACCCACTCTTGATCCCTGAGACAAGATGCTAGACATGCTACTCTTTCTGGCTAAATTTTAATGTTTTTATAGCCTTAGCCATGAATACTTTGTGTTTACTGATGTAAGACTATTGTAAATTTCAGTAGTATGTTTTCAGCTCAATACCTAATCTACTTTGATGTTATAAATAGAGGTGTACTTATGTTCAGTGAAGAGAAGATTAACTTTGTAATGTGATAAAAACCTGTGTTTTTCTGTTTAAAGGGGCTGATCTCTCTGATTATTTCAACTATGGGTTCAATGAAGATACCTGGAAAGCCTACTGTGAAAAACAAAAGAGAATACGAATGGGTCTTGAAATCTTACCAGTTACCTCAACCACAAATAAAATTACGGTAATGAGTACAACTTTTGTGGTGTTCTACATGCTTTTTTCCCCTGTAAAGCTGCCTGTGTGTCGTAAGCTTGTCCTGTCCAGCTCAGTGTGTTTGTTAGAGGTTGTACCCAACTCCCCACCTCGAATTTAGAGTGTTCCTGTGTGGCTTCCCTGGCAGTTTGTGTGGGTAGTGTGACAGACCAGCTACAGCTAGATCTCCTCTCTACCATTATTCAGATTGTGGCCCATCTCATAAGAGTTTTATGGTATCTTAATGGGCAATGTGTTATTTAACTTAGGCTGAAGACAAAGCTATGGAAGTAAGACCAAGTGCACAGATTCTCGATGGCAGATACCATCTTTTTAAGGTGAATTTTAGTAAACTTTTGTTGGTTGCTGTCATTTTTGTTAAGTATTGCTTCCCATACCACCACAGACTGAGAGAAGAACGACTGAAATGGACAGAGCCGTTATTTTCAATATCAATGACATTCTACATATGTCACAAAATGCTGATTTAAAGGTGTTGCTTTGTTCATCACCCTTCTGCAAGCATGTGAATTAATGGCCTGGTGAACTAACCAGTTTCTCAGTGAAGTTAATTTTCCTTTATATGATGGTTTATTTTTAGTTGCATTTGTTTGTGCAGATTGTAGAATTTGTGCACATGTGCTGGGGAAGATTTTGTAGATTATGGTATGTTTATTTTTCCTGTGGCCTTTCGGCTCTTACTGTGTTTTATAACACTTGGCAACTCTCAGATTTGAAAATCAGTCTTCTGTATTTTTCTGTTGTCCTTTTGGAATTAGATGTCAGTAAATCAAGTTATATATAATATTTTTTTGTTTGGAAATGCTGGTTTTCAGAGAGCAGAAAAATCTGTGTGACAGGATTTATCTTAAGGATTGAACCATTTTTTTTTCAACTTTTCTTTTTCTCATTTATTCTTTTGTTAGATGCAGAAGTTGAAATTAGCATACAAAGGTTGTTTATGTTCCTTATTTGCAATATACAGATATTTTTGCCTTCGTCTCTACTGAAGAGTATCTAGTCGTTTTAACTTTTTCTTAATAAGAACAGATGAGAGACTCCCTGGGGCTTTTTGCCTTCCTCAATTATCATTATATAATAGTGTTATGGAATGGTGGAAGTGGTGGGCAATGGGAGTTACCATTTGCTACTGACTATACTTAAAATTTCTCTGAACTGATGTCCTGAAGGAAGAAGGATAAGAATTTCAAAGCAAAGCATCTCCTATTTCTAGCTCAGTACTGATTTTCCGGAGGTCCAATGATCAAACAGTACAGATAATAACTGTAAGAGTCTGAAGTGAGAGTTTGTCGTATGTTTCATAAAGAGTTTACATATAATTATTAAATAACTTCATTAAATTTTTTCCACTCCTCTGGAATACTAGTTCTCATGTAATTTACAGGATATGTTTGGATTAATCTTCTGTAACTGTTAAGAGTTTGTCTCCTAAATTTTCCAGTTACTCATTAATTAATAGAAGTCTTAGTTTTCAGAGTTTAATATGCTTAAACCAAAACTATTCGGGTTGGGGTTTGGTTTGGGTTTTCTTCATATTTCTGGATATTGAAGTTTAATTCTATTTTTAACGATTCTTAACTATTTATGTGCCGTTTTGGGGTGGTGGGAAAGAGGCACCTGTGTTTAGAGGTGAGATTCTGCAAAACCTTAATAGTTCTCTTGCCTACAAGAAGCTGTGACTTCTCAGCCTGTGTGATGTTATGCCATGAGTGATTATAGCTGCGTGGTTGGTACAGTGGGAGTGTGTTTGAAAACTGAATTGGGACTGATTGATCTTTAATGCTAGCCTATGTAGGCTTTTCTTTCATGTCTAATGCACTGCTGAAGTCAAGTGATACTTCAAATACTTGCACCAAAGGTCTGGCATAGCTTTAATAACGTGTCTCTGGAATTTTGCAGTGCTTCAGAAACAGCAGTATGTTTTTGCAGTATTCAGTCTGAACTAATGAAAAATCATTCAAAGTTTGCATAACCCAGAGTGTGGGGTGACTCCCTGGTATGACTCGGAAATTGAGAGGTTACTAGATCTTATGGTCAGTAAGACAGATGGAGAATCCGCTCAGTTTCTTGTGTCATGATTTGTTGTTGGGTAGCAGATTTGTTAGATATCTGCCATTAAGATTATGAAGATTTTTATTATCTTAATAAGTTTGCGTCTTTAAGATGTTACTTTGTTCATACTGGAAATTCTATAAGAAAATCAGTTTGGTCTGTTCTTGTCTAAATCAAGTGCTTGGAAAATAAATATTGAAACTGTCTAATCTTCTGTAATAATTTGTTCTCTAGGATAATGCTTATTTATATATATTAAATATGGGACTTAAATAATGTATCATTAGAAAATATGGAATTTTACTAGGTGTGTAAAAGTGACAGCTTTTAAAAAATCTCATGAAACTTACTATATTTTTGTGTTGGTTGTGCACTTCGCCGAGTGTTGGGGTTGCTACACTTCTGAGGTTAAACTAATGATGCACCATTATTTTGAAGGTACAGCAGGGCAGAACTGGAAACTTGGAGAAAGAGTTGGCAGTGCAGTCGACCAAAGCTGATTTCACATCTCCTCCAGCGTTATTCAAATCAGGAATTCCAACAAACAGGTCAGTTAGACAGTTTTAACTCAAGACCAAATACCTTTTTATTCTGCTACCTCTGTGTATTTGAAGTTCATGATTTTTGTAGGAAAAAAGGAAAATACGTTTTTGTACCAGGTAGAAATGAGGAGAAGAGTGATCCTTATCACTTCTGACCTTCAGTTGCTATTACACATGAATGCTGTATAAAATCTTCTGGGCTATTTGGGAAAGAGAAAGCAGAAGGAAAGGGGAAAAAACCAACAGGACAAAGTAACAAGGCAGCCACGAAAATCCAAGTGCTGATGACACAGTGTTTTTAGTGTATGATTAGATTGGCCAGCAAAACATTTCTAGTGAGTTTCTTTGTGGGTATTAGCTAACGTGCCTTCTCAAACAAGAAGAAATCACACAGAAATATGATTTCCACTGCAAGAATTCCCAGAACCCATTCTCTTTCCTGGAAGACAGCTTTAGCTTCTCCATATTTGAATATTTTACTAACCTTCCTTGAAATGAGATAAATTATTTCCTTACTAGGGTTTCTTCCCCTCATTCTCCCAGCCCCAGCCTTTATCAAGTTCTGTCTTTTACATCTGAGTTATTGCTGTTTGCTATCTGACACTTGGCTTAGGACAAATCCATGCTTCTGCTTTACTTAGTTATCAAGTGATCCTGTTTTGGAGTTGTAGTTCTGTGCAAATTAAAAGCCTTTGTAGTATAAATGGTGGTACGAGAGGTAGAGCAGGTTGTACGCTTTCGTCAGCAGCAGTTAGAGATTTGCATCAATGACTTGTCTTTAGCACAGCATCCGTAAGTAGTTTGACTGATTCAGAGGCACTCCTGTTCAATTATTCCATCCTTAAAGAGTCAGCTCAAGACCCAAATGTATTTCTCTTGGGTGGAAAAAAAAAATCTTGCTTGATACTCTTGCCTACATTTTTCTTTCACTTTGAGAATATTCCTCCTTGTTAGTCTTAATTCTTCTCTGAGCTGTCAGGTTATACTGCTCTGGTTTTGGTTCATTGAGGGTTTTTTTCCATTTTTCTTCTCTAAGAAGTGGTTAAAGTCTTCCAAAGTTTTTGCCAACCCTGTAATATTATTTTATTTTTTTTACTTTTCTTTTCTGAATTGCTTCTGATGCGTGATGTTCCTATAACAGAGTTCTCAAAATTGAATGTACTGTTCATAGAATAAGGATTCTAAATCGGTATCTAGTACAGGTTTTGTTACATGATTTCAGTTCTTTGTGCATCTCTGAAATACTGTAGAAAGTAGTTAATGACCAGGATATTAAAATGTAGTGAAGCTTAAAGTTGCAGAAAAAAGATGTTGCTTAAATTCTATGATTCTGTGAAATTTGCATTTGTTGTGGGAAGGCTTAATAGAATAAGGTGATCCATGTGGGTGGCACAGGCTTCTTAAGTAAAATCTTTGTTGTAGGCTCTGGCTAGGATAATTGTATTTCACCACAGGTGTCTTTATACCATATTTTTATGTGATATGTTTTTTTTCTGCCTGAAGTTAGCCTGTCTGATTTTTTTTTTTTAAGGTTTAAAATTCATAGATTTGTTGTTAATCAGAGCCTTCATGAGAAACTTAAGGTGTGTCTGTTCTCTTCAGGAGTTAATTTTACTTTAACAAAGGCTGAGAAACCCATGTATCTTTAAGAATGAGAAGCCAATGGTTGGAGTTGGTCTGTTGTTCAGATAAAAGAGGAAACGTAAGTTTCCGGTTGTAGCACTTGTGCATTCCAGTGGTTGGAACAGGTTGGTTTGTATACAGTTAGTGTGAATACTGTAATTGTAAGTTGTTACAGTAGCAAAGCTGACTTCTTTACATATTTAATATCTGCTCCTTTGGAAACATTTGCTTAAAATAAATTATTGTGTAAGGGGAAAAGTATTTTTACCAAAGGGTCAGAAGAGATTTTGAAAGAAAATTGTATGCTCCAAAGTCTGAGAGTAGCTCAGTGAGTGAATAAGTTTTAACTGTATGGATTATAAATACTTCTACTTGAATGGCTTCTCCAGAACACAGCTACTATTTTCCATATATAAAAACCCTGCATGACTAATTTCTATATAGCTAGGCAGTGTTCTATGGATTCAGACTTTTGTTCTTAAATCAGTTAATTTTAGGCAGAAATTTTTCAACCATCCAGCTCTGATAAATTAAAATAATTGCCTTTATGCCATGAGGCATTTGTAATAGCTTCGTTTTGAAATTGCTGGAAGTGTTTCTCATGTAGCAGTGAAACTCAACTTTTAGCCATAGTTGACATATTTGGTGAAAGGGATGGAAAAATGATGCAACTGGGTAGAGCAGCATTGGTGTGGGGCTTGGTAAGAGGCTGGGCATGAGGGCAAGAGGAATTCAAAAAGCAGAAAAAGTAGAGATGCAAGAAAAGAAAGACCTTGGCAATTTATCTCACCAGAAGCAGCAACTCATCCCAGTCTCAGACAAGCACTGCCTCCAAAAAAAAAGCCAGTTGAGGCATCAGAAAGTGGCAGGAATAATACAGGAGGGACAAATCACCCAAATGTAAGGTAAAGGTGTGTATCTGAGGACAGATAGTGGGTTTTGTTTGATTTTTTTATATGTTTGTAAACAAACAAAACCCAACTGGTTTTAGCTTTTTTTAGTTAGAGTACAATAGATGTTTGCATATGGTTGCAGTTGAAATTCTCCAAAAGAAAAAAAATAAATCTCTGAGGTCAGCAAGACTATTACTCATGGCCAATACGGAGATTGTAGTTTACAAAATAGAAACAGAATTAGTGCTCACCAGCAAATAAGTTACTGCTTCACTGGAACTGCATCCAACATGTTTAATTCAAAACAAAATTCAGTGCTTCTTCATACAGCGTGTCTGTGTGAGAAATTTTGCTTGAGTTTGTAAACAATGACTGTTTTAATCATGGCTGAGCTATTAGTTGTTTAGAAACAACACCTGAACCTCTTATCTTGATCCTGGGATATTTAGGGCTGTTGAATCACATACAGTGTTGGGTAATCCTGAAGGAGGAGTTAGAACGTAATGGAAATGGCTTAGTAAATGCACATCATATACAAAATGTATGGTATAAAATAGAATATTGGCTCTCTGGAGGTAGTTCATTAAAGATTCATTGTGTGTATAGTCACAATTAAGGTAAATCCTGAAGGAATCTCTTTTGAGCACAGGGCTTTCTGGAAGAGAATTTGACGTATTTCAAACCTGTCATATCAGCAAGGTCAGAGAGAAATCTTACTGGGTTTTAGACCAGTGTTTTTCCTTATTTCACTTTTCAAGGACTGTGAGATAGTATTGCTTTAGTAGCAGAGAAGTAAGCAGAAGTTTCATTTCCAAGCTGGGTATTTTCTCACTCCAGTAATATCTAGAATAACTCTCCATCACAAAACTTATTTCTGTCAGAAGCTCTTAGCTTTTCACCCCCATTTATGCTCTTTGGGTTATTACAGAAGAGTACATTACATTTAAATTAATTTTGCTTTCGGAGAAATTACCCTGTCAGCTTCCTCTGTGCTTTGGCTTTTCTGTAAACAGAATTTTTATAGAAAATGGATTTGTGATTAGTCGTTACTATGGAAAAAATACAGGTTTCTCTTGTCTCACAAACTAGTCTTATGAGACTAAATGATGAAAACTCAGATATTATTTTGAAAAAAATGTCTATTTTATCTATCAACGGTTTCTGTATTAAATTTGTTTGCTTCTTAATTATATCAATCAGTGGCAAGTGAGCTCAGCAAAGCTGAGGCTATCCTCAAGAGAAGGAAAATAAAGCATGAAACACATAAGCAAGACAAGAAGGAACACAAGAACGTATTAAGTATAGTTTTTAAAGCATACTATAATTCTTAGATTAGACTATAAGTCTAGTGAATAAATGTGGCATCCAGTAGTTAGACTGTTTCTGAATTCAGAAAAGTGCGTGTGGAGCGGTTCCAAAAAAGCAGTTCATAATTTATATTACTTGTAGTTGGGATGAGTGATTTCTGAAGCTCTGACTTTGGAAAATAGTTGCTTTTGTCTTTCCCCGGCCCCCCTTCTTCTTTCTCCCCTTTCCTCTTTGGTCTGTGGAACCCGAATAAACTCAACTTCCTAAATGAGATTGAGATATCATTCTGAATTGAATCTCTGTGGAGGGTGGTATTCCTAGTGCAAATAGCTCATAAATAACCGTTCTCTAATTAGAGTGATATCACTCACTGAGTTGATGGAATGTTCCTTTCCAACTACACTCTGCATGAACTCTGCTGTGGGTTCATGTGCGTCCCACACGTGTGGATTGCCTTTTTATGCTGGGGTGTATCCATTGGGAATGCATCTGTATCCCAGGTGCCCTGATCGTGCAAGGGACAAACCAATCCCTGTCTTTTCTCTGCAAACAGCACCGAGGGGGAAAAAAAAAAAAACAGTAGTGCTGGCTTGACATCTTACAGCTAAGCTAGGTAACAGCTGGGGAGGCTTTGAAATTTCCCCAGGTGCCAACTTGCTGTGACTTAATCAAGATCCAAGGCTACAGATTTGCCCCTGTTACAAAACTACTGAACTGTTGAATTCTGGATGCTTCAGATGCCTTTCTTGCCTTTGTGAACATTATGTTTTTTGACAGTGGTGTCATCTGCTCCTCCGTTTGCAACTGAACATATGCTTTCTCTTGTTCAATTTCAAGCTCTTTCAGAGGGGTACTTAATGCAGTCTTGGAAATAGGGAAATAGGGAATTTGTCAAGTTCAAGATATGGTGGCGAATTCCTCAACTTATGCATCATTACAAAAATTAAATCCCTTGGCAGCTATTGGGAAGAACTGTGAGCATACGACTATAAATTGTTATTAAAAAGTAATTATAAAGCAGCAGCTCAGTAAGAATGAGTGAGCACAGGTGTACTCTTCAGACTGTAGAAAAAATTAGGTGAAGGCCCTGTTCATATCAGTAAAGTTGATGCTTAGGAACCAACCTGTAGTCTAGATTTTCTTCTTTTGATAGTGCAGTGTTGTATTCGGGCTGCTTCTCAAGCCAAAATTGGTATTACTGTAGTATGATTGATACACATACTACTTTTCATGGCCAGTACTCTTGCACTGATGTCCATTGCCTCTGTATTGAGTTCTGATTCCAAGAGTTGCTGGCAGCTAATGAGCAGTGCAAGAGAGGAAGAGTCTTAATATGAAATATATAACTCCCAAGTGGGGACTCTGTAAAATAGTGGAGTGAGCTAAGCAGGGAGTCACCTGAGGAAGGACTTCTTGCTGTAGAAGAGTCATCTATCATACAGAAGGACTAAAGCTAGGTAAAATGAGTTTTCTAGGGTATGGTTTTAGATAATTAGGAAAAGATACAAGCAGTGGAAGAAAGATAGTGTCTTAGAGTTCTTAAACCAAATGAGCTGTCAGAGTGAAGACTGATACGAAGTTTTGTTGTTTTACAAAAATTCAATTGTCTTTTTTTTTTTCCCTTTGTAGTGAAACAATTGTTTTAGCAATTGTTTTATAATGCCTGTGTTTCCAGTTTACTTACTGAAAGCAAAATAATTATAATCCAAAGTGCAGCAGTGCTAGAATACTGTGCAGGACTAGTGGAGAGGATTATAAAGCAGGTGTTGATTATTTCAGTATTTAGCCTGAAACAATCTGACTTTTAGGATGGGATTTTAGAAGAGAAGAGAGTTTCTTAAACTTGTGTTATCCTTGGAGAGGCTGCTGTGTAATATATGCAGTTTTAGTTTTCAGATGTGTTCTCACTTTTGTACCATTGGACCTTTTTTTTGATTTTTTTTCTCCTCCAAACTGTTGTGCTTCTTGAGCTTCCTTTTAAAATCCAGGAGGAAGCTCTAAACTCAGATATTGCAAAGCTCGGAGGACAGGCATTTGGATCATCCTCAGTATGCAGTCTGCTAAGGAACCTTAGAGGCACTGGAACAGGTTGCCCAGAGAAGCTGTGGCTGCCCCATCCCTGGAAGTGTTCAAGGCCAGGCTGGATGGGGCTTTGAGGGACCTTGTCTAGTGGGAGGTGTCCCTGCCCATGGCAGGGGGGTTGGAACTTGGTGATCTTTAAGGCCCCTTCCAACTCTAACCATTCTATAATTCTATGATTATGTCTGGGAGATATAATTGATCCTTCATGTTCTAGTGTCTGCTGTGTCCTTTTCAGCTGCTTTGAAATCTAGGTATTTGAACGATTGGGATCAGAGCTGTCAGTCCAGCAGAACTTGGAGTCTGTAATCCCATTTTCCAGTTGTTCTCCCTGCTATTTCTATTAACATGGTTAGGAGTCCACCAGTGAGAAAAAAATACAAGAACTTCTCTTCTGAAACTAGTTGTTTGTTTTTTTACTTTCTATGCATTTATTTTCTGAAATTTCTTGAAAGTTTTTTTACCCCAGTCTTTTTTTTTGCTTTGTTATGTATCAGTCTGTTGGTAAATATTGTCAGTTTTCTCTACTATGGTTTCCCTTGTAGGTGTGACACAGATGTACCTTTGTTTCCCTCATCCATTAGCAATGTAATTTTGTACCTCATTTTCTAATGGAGTTGACCTAAGCGAATCCTGCTTTTTAACCTCTTTTAGAAATTAACCCTGGGCTGCAGAGCAGGTAGGTTTTGTTCTGTCTGCATAAGAATATCGGAGTTATAAATTCTCTGTAAAACCAGGTTTCTGGATTTTGTTTGTTTTGAGGCTGCAAACAGTGAAGTTCACTATAGTTTAGATTCTTCCTCTCTTCATAATAGTGGTTCCCCATGTTCACAGATACCAGGTTTTAGTTATAGTAGATGACATTCAGATCCTTGTCATATTTTTTTCTGATTTAGCACCTGGAGTCCTTCCCTGTCTGTATATTCCCATGTGGTTGATTATGCTTTAAACTTAGTGCTTATATCCAATGAATGCCATCATGTCTTTACCCTTAGTGTAGCATTTTTAATCTGCTATGAAAAGTTAAAAATAAAGTTGCAGTTGACAGCTGTGTGGCCACAATATCAGATGATTTTGGGAGCTTAAAGATACCTCTCTTAACAGGCTATGTGAATATGTACACAGGAGGTAAGAATTTTATAGTAGGAATGGCTCAAGTGTAACAGTCATAAACTTCATAAATTGATGGGTTTTGAAACTGCAATGAGATACATTTGCATTTAAAATTGATGCGTTGACTCCAGTGTGAACTGGAATAACTTCTTCATAGTGAACTGAAATCACTGAGAAGTTAAATACCAGATTGCATTTTTCTAAATAAATTAATAATTAATAATTATACCTCTTGAGAAAGAGATCTTGGAATTAATGTTGCTGCATCCTAAAACGTTAATTCGATTTCCAGTGTTAGCCAAATAAGAAAATTAATGATAGTCATCATTAGCAGTGGGGAACAAATGAGGAAAAGTCATTACAGTAGTATATAAAGCCATGATACATTGAGAGCTGAATGTTTTCTGTGGTCCTGTTTATGTCAGGCATGAATAGATACAGCAGAAGTAGGAATACTCCACAAAAAGATTAAATGAATAATGAAAGTTATAGACTCACACCTATTTGAGGAGAGATGTGGACTAGTTCAGGTTGGGAAAGAGACAATGGAGAAGAGATAGAGCAGAGGATCCATGCCAGACAACAGGGATATTTTTATATCTTTTTTTTAGGCACAAGTCCTGCAGGACACCAAGTACAATTGTCAGGCAAAACAATAGCTGAAACAGGTCTCGTCACTGGAGATCTAACATAAATGTATGTTTAAAAGAGGTTGTGCAAATGCAAGTTAATCAGGGGGTATTAAACTGTTGCATGGGAAGTCCTTAAACTTTTGATTGGCAGAAACTGAGGGGGAAAGAATGTGTATATGCATGTCATCTTTCTCTAAAAATCCATTACTAGCTTTTTGTAAGGTGAGTCTTGTTAATTTCCATTATATTCTGTTGTTGTTTGGTTGGGTTGTAAGGGAGACTCAGGTGGGTCTTGTGCTGCTGTTGCTAGTTTCTTTAAAAGAAGGTGAATGTAATGTGTAGCTAATGCAAAGGTTTTAGAGGTTTTTGAGAGGCGTGTTGTGCATTAGGAAAACTGAGGACCAGAAGTGTGAATGGCCGCTCTAAGATTCCTTGGAGTTTTTTGTGCAAGGTTTAATTTAAGACTCGGTGTTCAATATGCTTACTCTTTGATATTAAGACTATGGATTCCAAGATAAGAGAGATGGTGGCTGATTTTGTTCAGTATGTTCTGCAATATTGATAGTGCATGTGGGTAGGGTTGGCTTCTGTTTATTTCTACCTCCTAATTTACCTTAGTTTGGTCTCTCATGGAATCTTCCAGTATGGTTTCCTGCAGTTTAGAAAAGGTTTCTAATGGTTAGTTTACTTTAGATTCCTCTAAGTGTTCTGTTTAATAAATTTTTTTCTCACTGGGGGTTTTTTGTGATCTCTTTATATTGTTCCTGTTGGTTTTGGTTTTGGTTTTGTTTTTTTTTCTTTTATGGGTAACAGAAGTGTAGATTAGTTATCTTGTAGGGGTTGGAAGGAGAATGTGGAGTGTCAGCCTTTGTCCTACAGGAGTCTTTAGTGCTGCATTGTTTAGTTCTACACACTTGGATAGTTCAGCAAATTTATCACGTTTAATATTCTTCAGAAACCATCACTTATGTTTTATACAGGAGAAAGAACTTTTGGCATTTAGAATGAATGAAGTCCATAAGACTTTCTTCTCTCTTCTTCCTTTTTTTAATTATTTTTTTCCCTTTTCTAATTCTGCTTGTTGATCCTGGTTTGTCCTGTGTTGCAGGCGATTATCTGGCACAATAGATGTGATTGGACAGACCATCACTATCAGCAGGGTGGAAGGAAGACGACGTGCTAATGAAAACAGCAACATACAGGTTTTACACTGCAGATTTGCACACTACCTTTGACTAGAAGGCATCTTTGCTTTCCCCATAGCTTCTGATTAAAGCATTTCAGTGTGTATGAATGAGTAACAGAAAAGTAGCTTTAAGTTCAGGAAGAAAGTTGTGGCAGTTAATTGAAATATATTAAGTTGAAATATTTGGTGTCTTTCTAAAGATAAGTGGTTTAGTAGACTTCTTACTGAAAGGAAATGAACAATATTGCAGGCTTACAGTCCAGGAGGCAGCACTGGCTCTGCTCGATCTGCATGGGGTAGCATTTTATTTACAAAATGACAAAGATAAATACTTAAACTGATTGTCCATTTCTCCCCTATTCCTGCCAGACACTAATGCTGCAAGTGAAAGCCCCTTTGTATGCTGTTAGAGAAATGCAGTCTTTTAAAAATAAATTGTGAAGGAACAAATAGTCAATAGTACTTTTTTGTTTTAAATTATATTGTATTATTTTGCAATAAATTGTAAGATAAGTCTTTATGGCCTTGGATTATCCTAAGAAAAAAACTAGATGCTTTAAGAGTGGATACACTTTTTCTCTCCTGACTTACCTGTGGAGAAGAAACAAGGTTGCTTGGTGCCTTAGCTGCGTTTCCATGCCAACTTAAGTTCAAACTATGAAAATTGTAATGGATTGTAGTCCTTATATTCAAAACACTGCCCTATGTTTTTCAGCTGATGTCATAATGTTTAGGTAATTTAAAGTCTCATATTGATTTTTAAAGTATTTTCCTTTATATATTGATTTAAGATGGTGTTTTGGGCCATATTCAGATGGTTTATGTTCCCTCTCAAATCTTAGGTTTGTTTTTCCCTGTTGGCTGCTCTCAGACCCTCAGATGTACTTGGCAGTTATGGGACACAACATAGGGATGTAGATAGAACATAAATGATCTGAATATGGCTCTTTAGGTGCATATGTAATAACTGGAAAGAGAGGAAACCTGTCTTCTACCCTTTTGACATAGCAATTGTAACTATAGTTTGATATTTTACAGGTTCTTTCAGAACGATCTAATCCTGAAGTAGACAATTTTACCAAGCCACCTCCATTTTTCCCTCCAGGAGCTCCACCTACCCATCTTCCACCACCTCCTTTCCTCCCCCCCCCTCCTACTGTCAGCACTGCTCCACCTCTGATTCCCCCACCAGGTAAATATCCACAGAGGGTGTGAAAAACGGGGGATGCGTTATCATCAAATGCTTGATGATAATGGGTGAAATATAACTCATTCCACACACATTTGGCTATTTGTGAAGAATTCCAGAATTTTGTGTTCTACTCTTCTCTTAAATACATCTGCAAGGCAGAGGCAGAAACTTTTGTATTTGCTTTCTGACTAAGCATAATCCCAAGTAGTAAAAAAATACCTAGAGACTAAATATTGGATCCTGTGTCCTTGAAAATGTTTTAAGTGAGCAGCTGTTTTCTGTAATTCAGCTACTGTTAACTCTAAGGAGAGGTACATGTTCACAAATCATTCTGCAAACTTTTGAACTATAACTATGACATACCACAAATTTCGGTCAGAAAGTTGCATTCTCTGATGTCTAAGGTCAAAGCAGCAACAGACACTTTCATTCCCCTTTTGCCTCACAGTATGTGTGAATTCCCAAAAGTCTGATAAGAGTTGCCTTTGTGCTGGATCCTTTCTTTTAGTCAGAGGTCTTATTAGCACCTCATGTTTTTATCCACCCGCCTGTGTCTGTGAGTCTGAGAGGAATCAGAGCTCTTTGAGTGCTCTTCTCATTGTTAAATCTGGGTTGAAATTTACTGAATATCTACTGAAACTTTATATTAATGGAAATTTACTGGGGGGAGTGTCATGAGCATTTGCTCAAATAGTGTAGTTACCCAAGTGTTGTCATTTTAAAGAATTAAGTTCAAAAGGACTTAGCAAGAAGTTAAGAAGAATGGTCAGTGAGAAATGAAAATAAATGGAGAAACTTTGGGGCCTATTTGAGTAGGAAGGTGAAGGATTTGTTTATAGAAGAGACTGATTTAAGTTGGAGCCCCTAAACTTATTTTCTCCTTTTTTTCCTTGCATTTTTTTTTGACTTGTTCTGAAATCACACTGAGCAGTTTTTTTGCTGTTCTCTCAGCAAAGGGAATCTGTTAAATGTTTCTCTGTTAGTAGTCTTACATGTGAACAATGAAGTAACATTATTGTTTCTGTGCAACAGTTTTGCGTGGGGCTTTATAGGGTTTAAATCCTCATAGAAGAGATTCCTTTCTTCAGTTGCTGATGATTATTTTAAAACTATTAACCCCCGGTGCCTGGCAAGCTCTGGCTTTCATCAGTGGTTGTCACACACTAAGTGGTGCAACGTAGAAAACAGGAGAGATTTAAAGATGAAATTATTCTGTGCCCTTTTCCAAGTTTTTGTGCATAAATACAAAAAATAAGGTGTCTGAAGAAAGAATATGCTACTGCACTGGCAATATTATCATGTTACTTACTGCTGGGAGGACAGAAAGGAGAAGAACATGACCTTAATGCTAAATGCGGTTTTAAGTGGCGTTGAAACCTTTCTAGTGAGATAATATAGGTAATACATTGCAAGTTTTTAGAAAGTAGTTCTTGTAATTGTAGTGCAGAAAAGGTGATCTAAGTTATATATGATTAAAAGCCTGAGATGAAACCCCAGAGACACCCCGAGCTCACGTGGTGCAGGTATGTCAAGTAGGTGGACTGGCCCATTCTTATGAAACCTCTTTCTTACCTGTTGAGCTTTTAAAGGTGAAAGAAATCCACACGTGTTACAGATTTAGCAAGCAGGTTTGGCTTTAGTCTTGTGGTTTACAGACAGGTTTATGACATACACTTGTTCAGAAGGTCTCCTTCGACATCCTTCCGTGCTTCAAGTAGATTTGAAAATAACTATTAAGAGCTGTGGATTTGGTTTCTTCAGGCCTGTGTTTTAATTGTGCTGTTGCCAGCTCTTTATCTTCAAAGCTGTTCCTAAAATAGAATCTGCCATCCCTCCTAGGTTCAGTGGAGGAGGGGAAAAAAAACGACTCTTACCCAATATTAAACCAGGACTACTTGCCAGAAAATTTAAGTATTCCAAATATAAAACATCCTCCGAAAACCCCTTTGAAAAAGGATCTTGCTTTGAAGTTAGATCTCTTGTTCTGAATTCATTCACTCTTGCGATTCAAATCTTTTTGGGGGAACAAATCCTGGAACGATTCAAAGGGCCAAATGCACAAAATTCTCCAATACTCCTAGGAGATCACTGGCTGTGGCAAAAAAAATGTGTTGTTTTTTGTTTGCTAGGTTTATTGCTACGTTGGAGTAATTTTAATCTGAAGAAGAATGTGGATGCTTCTCTGTAACATGCTTTAAAAGTGGGTTTATGTGGTTTGGTTGAAGAGTAGAGTTGAAATCTGACACATATTTGTGATATTGAGGAGGGGGGAAGTTTACTCTTGACTATTGAACTTCTGTTGCATAACTTTGGGGAAATTTGAGTGCCTAGACTTGTACCAAGAATTAGCAAGTAACTGTACATCTAATCAACCCCAGCAATCAAAAGTGTCTACTTTTTATCTTGTGGTAAAGGAGAGAGGATTTGACTTAGTTTGACCTGTGACACACAAAAAATAAAATATTTTTTAAAAAAAGTGAGAGGACAAGAGGAAAAAGGCACAAACTTATAGATAAGAAGTTCCATCTAAACATGAGTAGGAACTTCTTCGCTTTGAGGGTGGCAGAGCCCTGGAACAGGCTGTCCAGAGAGGTGGTGGAGTCTCTGTCTGTGAAGACACTCAAAACTGCCTGGACAAGTTCCTGTGCAACCTGTTCTACGAGGACCTGCTTTGGCCAGGGGGTTGGACTAGATGGTATCCATATCATTCTGTGATTGTGTGAAAAGAAGTTTTTACACCAAGTTGAGTTATATCACATTCCTGCAAGCTATTATGGAGTTCAGCTAATTTGCAGTGCATTGGTAAACTGTGGCAGTGTTATGATGTCTGATTCCTTATTCCCCAAGCAGAGCACACTTGGCATTGCTTTCCTTCAGTAAAACCTACTTGGTTTTCTGTAAATATTCACCAGACTTGGGTTAGTAGGATAGCATACAATGTCCTGAAACCAGTTTTGAACACATAAGGTAAAGTTCTGCACCAACACTATTTGGATTGCTTTTGACACAAGTCTGAATATTTTAGGTTTAGGCCAGGTTTGTGGCAGTACAACGTGTGGTAGGGACGTGATGTCATTTATGCTAAGCCACCTTCTTGCACTCATACTCGAGTCCTTACGTTGCAAGAAATGACTCAGTATTTCAGAGTCCTTCTTCTTTCTCAGAAGAATTGGCTGATGACACTTCAAGTGTATTTTCATACATTGTGTTAGTAGAAGGCAAAGGAGTGAAGAGTTACAAGATTCATAATTTTCAGTTAACTGGTTTGTGGGTTTTTTGTTTCTTACTTTGTGTCACATTCGTGTCCTAGTGAAGAAGATGAGGAGAAAAGCTTTATTTAGAACTTTTCAGAGATACGTACTAACTTGGAGTGTAGAAGAATGTTTCTTCCATTATGATACCATCAAGTCAATTAGCTTCTGTCTTAAAATTTTATAATCATTAATCCCAACTTTCTAAATGTTCTTAAAAGTTTTTGAGGAAAAAATACCTATGTGGATATTTTTAGTATAATACTAAATTATACTAATTTAGTATAAACCAGTTCATTAAAATTATTTGGAAATTTGGTGGCTGAATTTGTCTTAATTTTGTTTGAATAATTCTTCAGTGAAATTTTTCATTTGGCTTCTAATCTTGTGATGAGATTTTTATTTGTATTTCTGCACAAGATCAAATTCTGAGGAATATGTTAATTGTTTCATCAGTATGTCTTCCTTTTTGCAAAGAGTATTAGCTGTCAGGTTTTCCTGACAATTCTGTGCATAGGGCTGAGACTGGATTTGGTGCAGCAATTGAAAGTTTTTTAAGCAGAAGGTAGAGCTAGTAAATTAATCAGTTTAAGAGAACTTCTCATATTCTTCTAGCTTACATTCTTAATGTTGCTGTTAAGAGGTATTTTGTATATGTATGTATATATACACCCACACATTTTCCATGTTGGAGGCTCGTGAAGAATCTGTTAAGATTAAGACAATTAACCAAAGGTTAAGACAATTAACCAAAAGAGATGAATAGAAAATATTTCAGCTGTGCAACAGTTTGAGTTCCCAGTCTTCATTTTCTTTCAGAAATTTTCATTAGTAGTGTTTGGTCTTTGAGATGTTACATTCTCAAACTTTTTACAGCGTGATTTCCAGTGTTCTTAGCAAGGATAGTGCACTTTGCAAAACTTTTTGTGCTGGTAAAGAGAAAATTATTTGGCTTTTGAGGTCCACTTGTCTCCTGATTTACATTTTGGCTGAGAGATTAGATTTTAAATCTTCAGGATTGGACAACAACTGCAATTGTGTTTCACGATTTGTTTAATCCTATAGGATTAACTCTGGTAAGAATTCATGCCAGGGAAATTACCAGCAATTGATGAACACTGATATTGATTACTCTTCCTAAGTTTGCATATTACTTCATTCTGTCCTTCTGCCAAGGCAGTTTAGGAGCAGTTGGCATTTCTAGACGTTATAATACGTTGATGTAGTTAAATGTTGCTGCCGTACAATAGTCTTTTACTTCTAATGTTGGACTAATGGTATATGCATAAAATTAATCATGCGGTGGCCAGTACATCTGGGATAGTCTCTGAATGATGAAGTCTGAAAGTCGAATGAGATGGGTTTTAATATAAGTGGGTCTGGCTGCTCTTCTGTCTGGATGTTTATGCAGTTATGGCAAAACTTGGCAAACTTTTCTGTTCTCTTCCCCCCAGAGTCTTGCAGTAAATTGTCAGATTGAAAGTACTTACTTTTTAATAAAAGCAGAATTGCTCATAACTAAAGGAGGTTTGTGCCTGGTAAAACAGTCTGTTTTCTGACAATGTTGTTTTAGCCCAGTGTATTATTTTCATGTAACAGTGTTTTGTGTTTAATTGAGGTAAAACTAGTTCTTTGCAAAGTATGAGAAGGTAATGTCCTTAAAAGTATGCAAATGATTTTTGCCTTGCAGTCATTCCTTTCATAATCAAGTAAGATAAGTTTAGATGTTGAAGCAGTATATTTTGTTGGGTCAGCTATGGTAGCTGGTAAAAATTTCTCAGCTTTTAGTTAAATATGTAACAGCTAAGCTAGGTCTGAAAACCAGAAAAGTTAGGACAGTTCTTGACTGCATTTGTATTAAAGAATGATCCCTTCTCAGATATTTACAAGAAAATAGAGTAGGTTTTTTTCCCCTCCAAGAAGCAACTACATGAGTAATTGCAGCGTGACACAGCATTGACTAAAAGTCTGTTGCTAGAATAATTTGACCATGTAGATCTACTGTTCCCTTTACTAAGATATTAATGGTCAGGGACCAATTGTGTTTCCTTTCATCCACACATAGAATATAAAATAAGTAAATATATTCTATGAGATGTTACTTTTCTTCTGGATACTAGACATTTTATGGTTATGGATTTAATTCTAATCTTGAAACCCAGAGTCATTCCTCATTATTTTTGTCCCTAATTAAATAAGACCCCGAAGAACAGGAATGTAAATAAAAAGATGGATTTCACAATGCTTACTTAAAATCTTAACAGTTAGTATTAATGTGAGATCTTCATCTGAGGACACAGAAAATAAGTTATCATTCTTCTTGATCATGTATGTGGTGATAGCTCAGTCTGATTTTAGATATATGGATAGTAACCATAAACTATTACTATAACATATTATTTGTTTTCTTTTTAGGTATACCCATAACAGTGCCACCACCAGGTAATCTTACTTAGAATTTTTTTTTTCATTTGGTTAAGAAGTGAAAACTTAACTGAAGTGCAACTTAACAACTTCCTTTTAGTTACATAGATAAAAGTTCATAAATACAGAACTATACGTATAGATGTAGGCTTAATTATTTTGATGCCAGGCTGAAAAGAAAATACATGAAAATACTGTTGAGTAGTGGATCTTGTCAGCTATTTTCTTAGATTTCTCTTCTTTCCAGGCTTTTTATTTTTTCATCTGTGCAGAAAATAGCTGGGATTGTTTATTAAGTATTGTTAGACACTCAAGAATTTTTTCTATGCTTCAAAATAAGTTATTTGCTTTGAAGCACTGGTGAGTCGTGTTTAATACTCTGCCTTTGTTAAACTGCAAAGTAGTTCTCAGTCTTATAAAATAAAAGCCATTTACACAGTGAGGAATGTTTTTTTGTGTTGTACTCTGGAATTTGTTTGCCACTGTATGCTTAGCCTGATTCTTTTATGTGTTTATGGTTTGTTTTGGTGCTTTTTTCATTTTACCCCCTCACCTAATTTGTTATTACAGGCTTCGCACCACCACCTGGCGGCCCTCCACCTTCCCTCATACCCACAATAGAAAGGTAATTGTCTCTTTGAAATCTTATAAAGCAAAATATCAGTATTCTGTAATTGAAGTTCGTTAGTAAGGGCTCTTACACTGCCCAGTGTTTTGTAGATTTTAGCTGGGACTAGGGAGACATTTTCAGATTTTTACAGAAGTGTTACTAGTCTCACCTCTCTGATAATATTCTTTAGAGTAGATTACTTGACCATTTATTAGTTTAGTTAAGTCATGACACTGTATCAATGCCAAGACTTAAGAGCAAAGTCAAAGTAATGATTGTTAAAGTATTCTTTAGCAGTCTGAAGGCTTACTTGAGTGAACTGTGTACTTGTCAACTACCGTATCCTTTTCTATAAATACAAATAAACAATTTGGCTACAGATTGAAGCCCTCATCAGCTGTAGGAAACATCGAACCCAAATTTGTATTTCTACTGTGTTTTAAGTGTTCAGCTTTAATAGCTTAAAAGTATTTTCATCATACCTTTTTTATATACCTGTATGTGTATATGCATATATATATATATATATGTATATATGCATACATATATAAAAGGAAGAAAAAAAAGTTATCTTGAAAAGTGTCTATATTTTCCTAGAGGCCAAAACCAGGCCACATACAAAGCTCACTTATCAAGAAGATGGTGCAAGCCTCTTTTTTTGCCAAGCTTTTGGGTTTCACTGAAGGAAGATACACACATCTGTTCCTTTGAAACTGAAAATTCTGTTAACGTGTTTGCTACAGGACGATGATCTCTAAGAAAATCCTCATCTGATTTAATTCAGGAAAAAACCCAACTGGATGCATTTGATGTGTGTGAAAGTAAATTAATTATTTCATACTGACAGTTGCAGAGAGTGACTGCTTCTTCTGACTGTTAGGCAGCAGTCATTGCATTTACTTGTAGTGAATATTCATATAGCTTCTGAAATACGAAGTGAAAAAATCAAATTTATTGTGGAACCTAGGAAGAAACTGAATCTTATACTTTTAAATGTTAAGGTGTTGCATTGGCCTTTTGTTATCATTGGTTTAGTTTTGTTTTTAAACAAAGCAAACCCGAATCTTATTTCTTAATGTTAATGTGCCTTCAAGAACAGAAGTAACACTTAGGTTAAATACAGCAAAGATAAAGATAAATTTTATGTAGGAAGTGCTAAAAGTCATGAAAAAGTTACATACGTGTGAATTATGTCCTGTGCACATATCATCCTTTTTAACCTTTCTAGTTTTTACCTGCTTGAGTTGGCTGGCACTGAAAGAAGTCAGTCTAGAAAATGTGTAGCTAGTTTAATAGTTTATTTATAGAACTGCACATTTGAAGTCCACCTGTTGTTAGATACGATCACGTTATCCTTTTAACAGAAAGAATGAGAATGGCTTCATTCATGAATGAAGCACTTCCCAGCAATTGGGAGATTCACTTCAGTATCTGTGCAGAAAGGTCTTGTGATACAAGAAACATTTGAAATAGAAAATTTATTGAAAATACAAAAGAGCATCTTTGATGATATGGATGTTTTTTGTTTTAAATTTTAAGAAGAGAGAAAGCTATTTTCTCCTGCTGTAGTAAGATATGAAATGTATGTATTTGTGTTGATAGACAGCTTCATTAATTAGCAATGCTTAAAATGAAGGACTTAAATCCATTTATAACAAGCACTTTATTTTAGTCTCTGTGGTGATAAGAATTCAGAGGAACAATTTCAAAAGTGTGTATTTATTGATGGAGGTAGCTTTGGTGGTAAAACTGGATTTGTAAATGTGTTTTCTTTTCAACAGTGGACATTCTTCTGGCTATGATGGTCGTTCTGTTCGTGCATTTCCATATGGTAGTGGTGAGTAAGCTTGTTGGCTTTGAAAATTTTGGCTAGTGCACTTATGAGGATTTTTGCTAAGAGATTAAACGGGTCCTTTCAGTGATTCATTACAGAAGCTCCTTGTCTGCTATTGTAAACTGATACATGCTGTTGCCAGTTTAGCAGCTGTTGGTAAATAATATTCTTTTGCTTGTTTGTATGCTGGGTATCTTTCCATGCTGCCATTGCAGAACTGTGATTTTGAGAAATAACACACCATAATATGGACCAAAAGACAGTGAGGATTTTCCAAGAACTAGATTTAGAAGCAGGAGAACAAGAACTGTCAAGATATCATCAGGATTTTAACCAGCAGGTTAAAATTGAGAAATCCTGAATGATGTACCTCTTCTTTGAAAACCTGTTTGTCTAAGATACTGTAATCATCAGCTATTCTGTTGCAGTCTTTCTGGGTTTTTTTTAATGTTATGGAAAAAATCTGAAACTGAAAGCCAGCACTTGGTGGTTTTATAGTAAGAGTGAAACAAAATAGAAATTTTGTTATGTGCAACCAAATGGGCATCCACAGAACCTACAGTGAGTTTACAACTGTTTCCTAGCACAGCTCTACTTCTTGAGCCATAGGAATGACAACAGTACTAAGATGTCAGCTTCCCCAAATTGGGAAGATAAAGTAAACATCAAATCACAGAATAGTTTGGATTGGAAGGAAGCATCAAAGATCATCAAGTTCCAACCTCTCTGCCATGGGCAGGGACACCTCCCACTAGAGCAGGTTGCTCAAAGCCCCATCCAGCCTGGCCTTGAACACCTCCAGGGATGGGGCAGCCACAACTTCTCTGGGCAACCTGTGCCAGTGTCTCACCACCCTGATAGTCACTCTAATGATTTCTCGTGGCGCTGCTCTGGGTCTGATCAGACGTGTCTGTCTTGTGCTGGGAGCCCAAGGGCTGGACACAGTACCCCAGGTGGGGTCTCGAAGTGCACAGAGGGAGAATCACCCCCCTTAACCTGCTGGCCACGCTGCTTTTTATGCAGCTCAGGATATGATTGACTTTGTGGGCTGCAAGCTCACATTGCTACCTCATATTTAACTTTTTTTTTCACCATTATCCCCAAGTCCTTCTCTGCAGGGATGCTCTCAATCAATTCATCACCGTACTGATATTAAAGATTGCTCTGACCCAGGTGCAGGACCTTGCAAAGTGCCAGTCTCTGCCTCTGCCTTCAGTGCATCTGCCATCCAACCCCAAGCCTAGTGCCTTTTCTTCCAGCTGATTTATTCTGTATCCTTGCTTTTTGGTCCTTTGGACGCTAGTTGTTGGGAGAAGAAATTGTAGGGACAGTTCTGTCCAGGTTGTGAGGATGCATTAATGTTCAGCACAGATCAGACATTCAGATAACATATCTCCCAAATGTTCGTAAGTCTTTAGAGAGGATACCCAAAATCACATTTTTGAATGGCTTGTAACTTCTTGAAGTTGGAGCAATTTATGGAGTAACAAGTGGTACTTTGTTGACATTGAAAGGATCCTCATCAGTTATCAAGTGTTTGCTCTCATGCATGGAAGCTTTTTATGCTTTCAGGAATTCTTGATGTGGGCAAACTGCTTTACGCTAACTACTTAGCAATAATTAGCAATAATTGAACTGCATTTGCTGAAGTTTTAGCACGAAGGTAAAGCTAAGGCAGGCAACTAAGATATCCAAGTGACTATTTTGCTGAAGCTTCAATATCTAAAGCCATGCAGAGCATCATAAGGAGAGCAGTCTTGCAATCATTAGTATGTGCATTGCATCTAATATGTAGTCTCCGACTTAGAATGCTTTTCCCTTTGGAATCTCTTTTGTTAGAATTTGCTATTCTGTCAAGTATCGTTAGGGGCAGTCTCTTAGTGAAAGATGTTTTCCTGGCCAACAGCTTGTTTCTACAGTCCCTGTCTCACAATGAGGTCGCAGGCCAGTATTTATCAGTGATCTCTGTGTATCAGAACTTAGGTAAATTGAGGGCTCAGCGATGCAGTAGGGTACAGATGATCATTTTGATTAAGAATCACTATGCATAGTTGTTTAATATTTGGATGATAGGACTGAATCTCCAACCCGTTGGGGTTTTTTGCCACTCTCCATGTTTCATGCCTTTGTCAAACTTGCAGGGGAAGATGAGCATACGGAAGGCATTGCAAAAAATACCAATCTTGATTAAGGCTCAAGCCTTTCTTCTGCCTCTTCAAGTTGCTGATTTCATGCCTTGATGTCTTTTAATTCATGGTCAGGCATGTTTCCCACTGCAAGCCCGTTAGGCAGGCTGTATAGTAAAAGAATATCCTTAACTTGTAGCATCAAGAGTATCAATTTTGTCTTTGTGCTCTTCCACTTCATCAATGTTGCCTTTGCCATCAGATCTTTTGAGTTTTATTGAGCGACCAATATATGGCACTGCTCTCTGTTCTGTGCTCTAAATCTTCATATCTTAGAACTTGCAAGAAATTTAGCATTACAGAAGCAGTTTGAGAGTCAGTATTTTTTGAGACACAAAGAAGATGTATTAGTAGTTTGCCTTATATTGTGACACCATGCAGCTTTAAGTTTTTAAACCATCTCCAAAATGAGACTTAAGTCTCCAAAACTATAGATTGCTCAAAGCTCCCTCCTCTCTTCCAGTTTTAAAAATAAAACATGAGTTCAACTTGGAAAGTGTCTTTCTTTTTGCAGAAATTATAAGAATAATCCATGTAGAAATATTACAAGTAACAAATTACTTCATTCTAAGTAGTAAACAGAGAACACCAATTTATACTGGAAAGTAAGCTGGTTGTGTGTTGTGAATCATTGCAGGCAAAACCCTAGATATTAAAAAGCACAGAGTATCGAATAACTGGTTTATCTCATCTTATTGGGGTGGAGATGACATACTTCTGTCTGATGAGAATTACTGCAGATGTGAGGGAGTGACCAAAATTTATCATAAAAGTTTATATTACCATTAATTTATTTTTTTTTTGTAGCATGCATTTAAAGTTAAACATAAGTCTACGCTTCAAATCAGAATATTCTGGCAGCCAGTGTCTTGTAGACCATACGTATGTTGTTGACATAGTGGCAAGTCAAGGAAATTAGCAGTCTTTAAAGTCCAGCTGGGTTTTTTTGCTATTTCTGGCTGCTTTCCTTAGAAGAATTTCAGGTTTTGGCATTATAATGAACAACACACTATTGTATTAGAGTATTATTTTTTTTTTGTTAACTCCTCATTTTGTCTGTAGCCCTGAAGTGAAACAGTGTCAAGCATTTTGTTAGAGGCAAAACCTCGTATAAATGCTTTTTTAAAGAGTTATAATGCTTTTCATTGCAAATGTATTTTTAACAATGAAGTGTTTTTTCCTGCTCGGCTGCCTGCTCAAAAGGTCTTTTGTATTCCTCCTTTGGACACTTGGCAAACTGCTGTCTTAAGCTTCTGCCAAAGCTTTCTGGGGCAGGCATGCCCCAGACGTTGCAGGCAAGGCAGGCTGGACATCGCTGTCAGGAGAAAACACTGGGTTTATAACTCAACAGCTTTAAGTAGAGCATCAGTAAGGCACTTTACATTGTTCAGTAGATATTTATGCTAATGATACTATTAATCTCTTTATGTGACAGCATGGAGTCAAGTCAATATTGTTCTCATATTATAGATAAAGAAGTGGAACTCAAAACAAACCATTTATTGAAGGCTATGTTATCATTGGCTAGCAAAGCAGATAAGCAGAAAGTGGGAATCCCTCTGTACTGTAAGTCCACTAGAGAGTGCTGTTTCCAGTTAAATACTACAGCCCTTACTTTTCGTTAACAGGATGCGTTCACAGGGCTTCTGGAGAGGGCGGGCAGGACAGAACAATTGGGGCATTAAGAGCAGCAGTTATTTATTGTATCAGAGTTGGCAGACAGCAACGGAGAAGCACATCCCGTCTCTCTTCCCATTGCTGGTTATCTAAAAAGGTTGTGAGATGGTGTTGTGTTTTCCTTCTTAAGCATAGCATCTTTAAGATAATATGCTTAATTTTCTGCAACTATTACGTTTTAGTGGTAATAGTGCTTGCACTGAGCATTCATTAGAAGTGGTATCTTACAAAGCATAAGTAAGAGCTTTATTTCTTCTCCCCAGTATGAATTTATAGAATTTATTCCTAAAGCTGCCATTACATTCTCTAATAAGTAAAGTATGGCAAAGCACAGTATAGAATATAAGTTAGTGAATGAGAACTTTGTAACTAACATTATATTTTAAATACCATGATTGTAAAAGACAAAACATAAAAATAGTAGTATCTAAATATAAAGTTGGAAGCATCTTTTTTCCCCTATTTTTTCTGAGCTGTATTTTCACAGCCACTGAGTTTCAAAGGCAGTTTTGTTTTCTCTTTGTTTTTGTTTTGTTCCCCCAAAACAAAGTAATTGGGCCACATGAAACCAGATTGTTTCAACAAATCTTTACACAATATACATATATATATATTTTTCAAAAGGATTTAGATAGGCTTTGTGGGGTATATCTTGGTTCTGTACATCTTCATAACGAGTATTTAGGTGGGTGCCAGAGGCCTCTATTAGCATCATGGAAAAAATACAGATTTTTGCTCAGAATTAGCATTTATGTAAAAGGGGAAGATTGAAAAATGTCACTGGAGGAGGCTGACAAACATCTGTGTTTTTATGCATAAGTAGTATTACAGTTTTTACACAGTACCTGTTTTTGTTCTTTCCTAATACCTGCATCTTTTTCTTTAGTCACCTTTCCGCACCTTGCAGGTTCTGCTCCTTCTTGGTCTAGTCTTATGGACACCAGCAAGCAGTGGGATTACTATGCACGGAGAGAGAAGGATAGGGAACGTGAGAGAGAGCGATCCCGAGATCGGGATCGTGACCGGGACCGAGACAGAGATCGAGAACGTACCAGAGACAGGGAAAGGGACCGAGATCACAGTCCAACTCCAAGTGTCTTCAACAGGTCAGTGAAATCTCTCAAGCGCGCTGTAACTCTGCTCAAAACCCCAATTCTGTGTTAAGTAGTACTTCAGCATTAAAATTTACTCTTCAGCTGTATAGTCCAAAGAGCTGGAGGGTGTGGCTTCCTCCCCTTCCCCCTTTTCTCCTGGAAACTATAATTAAATTTCTAAATGTAAAACAGAAGCATAAAAAGCGACGGTATACATCCACACTGGTCACAGTGCTTTGCAAGTTAAAGGTGGGATTTAAACTCTGTGAATGAGTGAGATATCCAGCTCTCCTTGACATCAGGAGATCTAGAAAAATCTGTAGAAATACTAAATTAATCTTAGTTGCCAATTCAGTGCTAAGAGTAATGTGGTGCAACATTTGACCTTAATTAATGGTGTTATTAGCCACTAAAGTGGTTAGTTTTGTCATTAACACTGGCTGGATAATAATGTGTCCTCTGTTTCTAAAAACTATTATGTCGAGGTCAACATCTTTTTTTCATTTTCAAGCAGATTATGAAAATAATGGCAGATAACTTTATTCAGCTTTCAACTCTCTAATTGCTTTAAAAAAAAAAAAAGAAGGAAAAAAGCTGCAACTGTCCTGTGGTTCATGTGCTCGAGTACAAAGCATTTAATGCTGAGCTCGCTGTGACTCCATCAAGTCTCCAGAAGTCTACTGGCTTGCCATATTTATCTAAATTTACTTCCCTCCTTATTTGCTAAGTATTTTGGGATAAACATCCTAACGCTTTTCTCAGTGTTTTTTGTTAAGTTTCAATTTTTGCAGAATATATGTGTTAGCTGTTAGGCTGATTTGTTTTTGCCAGTGGTTTTACACTGTTGGAAATAAGAGCACCCGGAGTCAACATTACTTCAGTTGAGAGATGACATTTTTTTCGTGATGATCATTAGCTGGAGACCCAAACTGAGTGCAAGATAGGGGTGTTTCCACGTATGCTGATGTGATGATGTCCTCTCCTGTGTGCATGTGCGATGTTCCAGGGTCAGTTCCTGAGAACTCAAGACCAATCTAAACATCTGTTTCTCAGACAGCTTGATTGAAGGCCAGAAAGGAGCCTGGTCATTCAAGGGTGCTTGAAATGAACCTTAATAGCTTCCAGGCCTCCAGAAATCTCTGTGCTGCTGCCAGAGTTATCTGTAAAGGAGGGGGAAGAGCAGGCTTCAACTTCTTTATGTGACTAAATTATCCACCATCTGTAGCAAAGCTGTTGCCACATGGCCATGTAAGAAAACAGGAGGCCCTTAGCTAGTATGAGTTGGTTTGGGAATCACAGAGATGGTGGGAGAGGCATAAGACAGAGCATGCAGATGTAATGTTTTTTAAGGTTTATTTTCAATTCGATGCATTTAAGAAAATTCAAATGAAAGAAGCTATGGGGAAGAGAATGTGAGCTATTTTAGAGGCTGCACGGATGCATTACTTTTATTTAAATTCCCTTTGTTTAAAATTTGCTCAAGCAACACTGTGGTGGGATTTGGAGTAAGCGTCATTTTTAGCTTTTTACTGCTCAGAAATTACTGCTTTCATTGTTTTTAGCCCTTCTTTCCCAGATAAATAGCCTGTATTTGTACTACAGTAGTTCTTAAAATTGTAAGAAAATGGGAATTATTTTTATTTTATTAGTAAAACCAAAATGTGGTTTCAAAACGAACCTTCAGCTGTCTTTATATTCTGGTCTACCTTTATCCCTGCCATCTAACTCTGTGGTTTTTACTATGTATCTCAGTCTGCCCCCTTGAGAAGATCCAGTTCTTTTCTGAAAGATTGCGCCTCCCTTCTGCAAAGACTATGTTTTCTCTTTTTTGTTTCGACATTTTCAAGTCAATTAGTTACCACTGAAAAATGTAAACTTTGGAATTTGATTGATACCTTACCATGTTGTGGTTCTTCCTCCGCAATTTGAAAAACAAAGCCAAAGTGCATCATAAAATCTTATAATTATTATAAGGTTTTATAACAATACAGACACTTATCAATGCAGTTGTATTAATCAGTGAGAAGTCATAACTTTTGAGTTCTTTAATAATAGCTATCCATTTTCTTGATTTTGATGTTGGAATATTTTTAATGTCCCTTAGAAAAACAGGCTTTTCTGGAGTGTGTTTGATGCTTCTCTACAGTGTCTTAAATTGCTTATTTTTGAAACTTTCTTCATGATACAATCATACAGAGTTTGATAGAAACTAGTGCTGTTGCATCAGGCGTTCACCCTTCTCAGTCTGAGTTTTCATGCGTATCTGTAACAGTCATCAGTGTAATGTCTTCATTTGGGAAATGGCCACGGGATCCAAGTTATGGCAGATAAGACCTTATAGATCAATGTTCCAGGAATGAGAAATGTCTCTAGGCTTGAGCTGTTCTTCTTGGGTGACCTGTCTGCTCTGTTCTGCTGCTGCCACAGACCTTAGGAAGAGACTTTCTTTTAAGGCAAATGTTGGGAAAGATGGGAGGTGTGAAACACTTGGCTTCTGTCAGCTTAATAGTGTCTAAAATGTTACCTGGTTTAATTGCTGCCTCAATGCCTGGTCACATGGTGTTTTCCTTTAGGACTTGGTAGGGATCTTGCAAACTATGGTTACATAGACATCATGTGATACATAGTTAGTTACAGTAAGTTCATTTGTATTGAAGGCTCCTTGTCAAATGAGACCAGACACTTTACCTGGGTGGGATTTTGTTGGTAGAGAAATGATGAAATGAGTATGTATTTCTAAGCTATGCTAATCCAAAAGTTGAGTGGTGTTGGCTAATTCTAGATACCTCTGTCATATTCTACTTTTTCTTAAATTTCACTGAATTCTTAGAATTACCCTTTTCATCAAGACAAAATACAGAAATACGTTCTTAAGTAAAGCCTTTAAATTCTAGTATAGCCCTAAATACAGTAATATTTAGGGGGTTTTACCAGCATTGTGGCAGGGAAGCACTCGTGGTAATAAGGTGACACTGTTGTGTTCTTCTTTCCTTCCATTTGTGTTGAGAAATCCTTGTTCAAAATTAAATCAACCACAAAAGTCCAGCATATAAAGCAAAGGCTTATTGTCCTTTTAACATACGTTGTGGATCTCATTCAGAAACCCAGAAGCAACACTAAGTTTTTCTGTCATTTATCTTGAAAGTATGTAAGAATTCCTCTGTTTTAATATTATATGCTGCTGTCCTGAAAATAACTGCTTTTTTTTAATCAGTGATGAAGAACGATACAGATACAGAGACTATGCAGAAAGGGGCTATGACCGCCATAGAACAAGTAGGGAGAAAGAAGACCGACACAGAGACAGGAGACACAGAGAGAAAGAAGAGACTAGACACAAGTCATCTCGAAGGTTTGGTTTTTATTTTTATTTTTGTTTTTATTTTAATAGGATATATAAGACTTGAACAGTTTAAAAAAATAAAGTAAATTTTTGAAAGAACCCCAAACAAACTGAGGTTTTGTGGAAAGACTGTAAACACTTAAATGTACTACTTGGAACAAGTCTGCCATATAAAATGTGGTCAGACAGAAAGTGATACTGGCCCCAGGTAACTTCATATTGAATAATGTATGTGACAGTCTTAGCTAGTGAACAGAAATTAGGAATTTGGGGAAAGAAGGGTAAAAATGGCAGGTCAGAAAGAAGTGGAGTGAAGCTGATGTTCAGCAGTGTTAATGTAAGAACTCAACCATGATTCTTAGAAAGCAAAATAACCCTCATGGTCATTTATTAGAAATTATTCCACTTGATTCTTTTGAAGCTAGCAATAAAGGACAAGTCCAAGGAACGGGGGTCAATAAGAATGTTTAACCATTAAGGGATGCCCATAGGATCATGACATTATTAAAAGTATTGCTATTGGAATATGAGTTACAAATGGGAAAAATCATTCCAGTTTCCCAACAAAAAGTACAGGATGGCTGGATGTATGTACCATTCCTTGAAAAATTCAGTTTGGTGCTGACATCCAAATGCTACATGGCTCAGAACAGAAGCAGGTGCCATTTTTCAAATATGAATGCAAAGCCTGTATTTTTTTGGTACTCTGTAATTTTATGGGGCCTGAAGTGTCATGCAATTGTTTGAGGTATTTTTTCTCTCTCTCTCTATTTAGTAACAGCAGACGTCGTCACGACAGCGAAGAAGGAGACAGCCACAGAAGGCACAAACACAAAAAATCCAAAAGAAGCAAAGAAGGAAAAGAAGCCAGTGGTGAACCTGCTCCTGAACAGGAAAACACTGAAGCTGCCCCTGTGGAATAGGCTTGTGTGATTTTTGCCTACTTGCATATATATTAGTGCCAGAAATAGATTACTATAAATCTTGTTATTTTTCTGGATATTAAAATAATTTGCTCTTAAGCTTGTTCTATTAGTTTGAAATCAAAGGTTACTTTGGGGTTTTTTTTGAAAATAAAAAAAGAATTTTTCATGTTAAGATTCCTGGACTGACTTTGTCTTTTAAGAAACAGTGAGAAAACATGTTAGACCTAGAGGTTTATACGCTTACAACATACATAGGGCTTAAATTCTTTGCATTAAATCGTCTCCTTTTTTCATAAGTCAGTGGGAAGGTCAGTGTTTTACTGACTTTAGAAACAATGTGCATTCACTTTGTTATATACCAACATCTGGAGCAGGGTGGGTTTAGTATAGCTTTTGGAGTTCATATTTGAAAAGGTCATCCTTTACTACTGGCATAGGCAGAAATTGTGGTCTCTTCAAGAACCTTGTGCTAAGGTAAAATGGAAAAAATAAATTAGAAAACTGGGGAGGGTGCAGAGTGCTCTTAGGCTGATGGAAGGCTGAGTGCAGTGATCATACACTCGATAATTGTGTGTGGGTGCACAGGGGTGAGTTAAGCTGGATAATCAGCCCTCCTGCTTTTCAGTGGCTTAATAGAAAGTTCATTTTAGTCTTTGTTCTAGGGGAACAGCTGTCCTTAACATGATAAAGATTAAGGAGCAAATCCACTTCCCATTGCCAACTTCTGAGGAAGAAACAAGACTTTGGAACACGGGTAATTCGCAGAGAAAGGCAAACAACTATTTTAGGAAAGAATACAAGACTGTCATCACTTTCAGATTCACTCCATCTAGAACAGTGTGAAGTACAACTGGCCTGGCAGCCCTGCCCTCTCAGGGTGCTATCTAGAAGGCCGACTTGATGGCATTTAGCAGGGTGCAGTGTACTTCCTTAACAACAATAAGTCTATATAAAAACCCTAGGTTTAATAATATTAGTCAAAAACATACCAGGGAAACGAGGTCATTTGGTTTGGGGTGAAAATAATGCCTGTACAAGTACACAGTTACAGTTATTTTTAATTATTTTAGAAATTTAATTCACAGTTTTACAGACTAACAAACAGTACTTGAAAGTCTTGAAAATAGCAGCTTCATGCTGACCATGAAAAATACACATATAATCAAAGTGCTGTTATTGTGCTGGATAAAAACCTTCACCTGATACTGGTTTTTTTTGCAACTAGAAAAATTGCAAGAGATTTTTCCATAAGTTATTCAAGGATTTCATTTTGTAAATTAAAATAAAGTGGGTGAGGAGGAGCCGCTGCTCCTTAAATTTCATTATTGTTATAATGCATTAAATATTTATATATATATATATATAAAAAGACAACAAAAAAAACCTTAAGAACACGAGGAAGGAAAGACTTAAGTCTGCAGTTTCAATCACTCTGGCGTGATTTGCTGACAGGCGTCCTTGCTTTGCCTAAACTTGACTTTTCTTGACATGCAGGTTGAAATTTCACAAACCTTTTCTCTATAAATACATACTTGACCCCCCCAAAAAAGTGAAGACTGACATTCCTTTCTTCTTCTTCTTTCCCCCCCCCCCCCCTCTTTTTTTCCTGTTTTAATTTACTCATTACCTTCTTTCACTCTCCACGTTTTATAAAAAAGTGCCAGGCCAGGACACGATGGTGAGAGTGATTTTTCCTTTCAGTTCTTTGAGCATCCTTGCCAAGCAGGCGTGCATCATTCCTGATGTGGTCCTGCCGTTGACAGCAAGGAGGATGTCACCGCATCTGGAAAAAAACAAAGGTAAAGGTGAGAGAACAATTGAACAGGGTCAATTCTTACCTTAAACATTTGCAAATGCCAAAGCATGTCCTTAGGCTGGGAAGAAGGGGTAGAAATTAGTATTACTATTCCTTCTCTGGGTAACTACAGTTCATGGCTAAGGGAACAAAATAGGTGAAAACACTTCACTTGGGTTGGTTGGTTGGTTTGTTCGTTGATTTTTTTCTTACAACTTTATAATTAATTGGAAAAATTTGAAAGAAAATAGAATATAGTTCTTCCAGATGGGAATGGTCCATGCGCTGATCAAACTTATGTTTCAAGACTTCTTAATTGATTTGAGTTTGCTCTGTAATTCTGCATTTGCTGGCTTAAATTTGCTGGTGTTTGTAGGGAAGTTGGTTTGTTGGTTGGTTGGGGTTTTTTTTGAGCTGGGGCTGTGGGAAAGCTGCTCTGTACTGGCACGTGCTACCCCAGAGATCAAACTGACTTATCATTGTATTTACTCATATACTGGTGATTGCTAGACATCTGAAAATCTTCTACTCTGAAGGCAAATCTGTTAAAAGTTCAGGACACTTATGTCCCATTTCCAGATCTGTCGGAGTTAGTTCTCCATCAGTGAGTCCTTTTTCCCCCCCAATACTGTCTTTATAAAAACTTGTTTTGAAAAAAAAAAACAACAAAGAACAACAAAAACCCCACAAATTAAGTAGATGAAAGTCTTAAATGCTACTTTTCATTTGATAGTTATCATTACCTAATTCGGCCGTCATTATACGCTGGTGTTCCCGCAACAACGGATTTGATGAAGAATGGTTTGTTCCCGGTATGTTCCTCATAACCTCCTACGATGCTGAAGCCAAGACTCCCAGCTGTATTCCTTCGCAATACGATTTCTTTGCAGCTGTACAAATACCTGAAACAAACCAGGCCAATTAAATGTCTTGCAGTTAACTTTAGGTTCTGATGAAGCCTTAATGAGGAATCCACCTTTTCATACACACGTAGAGCGCTTTGAAGATGTAAAATAGCGCCAAAGCTCCCCAGCAGTAGACATCTACCCTTCCTTTCTGGTTTTTGTAGTGCTGCTTTCCACAGCCAATTATCCTAAAGGTAAGATTAGTAGATAATTCTGGGGTTAAAAGAGTAAATGTGTTGTTTGATAGGATAAGGATTAATGCAAGTGTTCTAGCTGCAATGGAAAGTGACGGAGAAAAACAACTGAGACTGGATTTAATATCTGCAAATTCTCATTCCAGAGGGTGTTTCATCTACCTTGTACAGTCCAGTGACTTATTTTGTCTTCTGGGTAAGAGTCTGTGTGTCACTGACTGTGTCAAAAGCAGTCAGACACTTACTGCTGCGGTGCATGTGTCAAAGCTAGGAAATTTCAAGGCCAATGAGATGACCCAGAATTCCCCAAATCACACAGATGACCAGTGGAAGGGGAGATCCTGGCCTTCTCTTGTCAGGTAACATGGCAAGTGGCAGCCTGGAAGGGGAGAGAACCCTGTCCATGTCTGTCAGTGCTTGGGAGTACTGAGGAAAGATGGCTTGTCCTCGCTGTAACCATCAACGCAGTTTTTTATGGTAAGAGAGATGAAACCTACTTCTTCCTCTGTCCTTTATGATACTATAAGTTATTCTGAGTCAAAATTTAGCTGAAACAAGGAGTAGGGGAAAGCAAGAGCAGTGCCTGTTGCTCTGAGCACAGTAATTCCCTGAATACCTGCTTTGGGTTGGTTTGTTTTTAACCAAGCAGAAAAGAAACAAGATCAGTTTCATTAGCTACAGGGCAACCAAAATTTCTGTGCTTAGTACTTAACCTACTCATCATCATCGCTGTACCTCAGGAGGTGATTGTCCCCCTGTACTCAGCACTGGTGAGGTCTCACCTCGAGAACTGTCCAGTTTTGGGCCCCTTACCACAAAAAAAAAAAGACATCGAGGTGCTGCAGTGGGTCCAGAGAAGGGCAGCAAAGCTGGTGAGGGGGATGGAGAACGAACTGCAAGCTCTCTTCAGAGACTCTTTAGGTTTCTAAGAAACAGCTGGCACTTCTGTAATTAAGTTATTTATCTTAAATGCATCTTAAAGGCCAATGTGTCTAGCTTTTTTTTAAAACTTTTATTTGTCCAATGATGCCTTTGCTCTGTTTCACAGCAGGATTTTGCAGTAATGCTAGATGAGCCCCTCAGGACCTACAAATATTCACCTGCTGCCAGGGTGGTAGGTATATAATATTTGCACAAGAATTCACTGGCTGCTAATGTAAGAAACAGGTGACGTTTGCTTCTTTCCTCAGCAGCCCGGCGCTATCGCTTTACCATCTGTGGGCTTCTTCAATCTGCAAAATCACTTAAACCCTCTTGTGTTTGATGGTACTTATCAAGGTCATGACCAAACGATGCCAGGATTCAGCCGGTAGTGCTATTACCTAGCGTTGATTTTGGGGGCTCTGCTGTCTTGGCGCTATGCTTAAGGAGGACATGACTGAAAGTGAAAGGTGATCAGCTAAATCCCAGTGCCTTACAAATGAATAAAGACAGGAGAACAGGCAGTGAAGACCAACAAGGCTTACGTGCATTCTGTAAGGTTGTCAGTTACATGGTCTCCATCAGTCTAGAAAGCATAAATCACGGAATCACAGATTGGTATGAGGTCGGAAGGGACCTCTGGAGATCATCTAGTCCAGCTCCTGCCAAAGCGGGTCCTCTCCTAGAGCAGGTTGCACAGGAATGTGTCCAGGCGGGTTTTGAACATCTCCAGAAACAGAGACTCCACCACCTCTCTGGGCAGCCTGTTCCAGTGCTCTGCCACCCTCAGAGAAGTTCCTCCTCATGTTTAGATGGAATATTTGCTTCATCATGACATATTTGCTGCCAAAGTCTACTCTAAATTCAAGTAAAATAGACATTGCACACTAGCATCAGGTTTGTTTTCTCTGCCAGAGCAGAGGAAACACTTAGGAAAGAAGGAGCAACAGAGAGAAACTGCTCTGTCCTGACCTAGGTCAGGTGAGGAAGTGTCACGGAGAGAAAATGAAAGAACTACTCACATCATCTGAAGACGCTTCATGCACTTGAGTAGGTTACTTCTCTGCCGTAACGAAAGCCCCAGTCTCTGTGTTTTGACCCAAGTTAAACTGCCATAAGCCCCTGAAGTCCAAAGGAGAACTGTCCTCTGCCTTGAAAGGGAGCAGCATTCACTCTTCTACCTCTATCTTCTACCTTCTACTCCAAAGGCTGAGGACAAGGTGTAATTTAAGAGTGAACCTGCCTCAGACTCAAGACTTGAGGGACAAACAGTGTCTAGACACAGGGCCCCGTCGTAAGGAAATGCTATGCTTGCACATCAGTTACTGGTGCAAGAGGCATGTTAACAGTGCCTGTGTTCAGGTCATTAGATGTACAATTCCCTGCTGCTTTTTGCAAAGCAAGAGTAGCCCTATGCTCTGGGAAGCAAAACCTTCAGGAGACTTTCTGGGAAGCCTGCCTTCAGGAGGACTTCAACAATAACAGGTATGAAAATCCTTACCTCCCCCTCCTGCCCCATTACAGTAGGTGACTGGCAGTGGAGTACAGTCAGATTTAAGAATTACTCCCATCAGAGCCCTACAGCCCGGATGGAGTTAATTTGGGGGAGTTTCTGTCCTAGTTCCACGTTTTACTTCCAGATCTACCCCTGGTTTGCCAAACGACTGCGGCCACCTCCTGTCTTTCTCATCTCACCCCGCAGATGAAGAAAAGCGCTGGTGTGAAGTAGTAGTGTTTGTAAACGTTATGACAGGATGATCTATAAAGTGTTTTCAAGTGCTAGCTGGGGGAAGGAAATGCGAGGAGAGCAAAGAGGAGAGAGCAGGAAAACAAGCACAAGCAGAAGAGAGGTCACGGGGCCGGGGAAAGGCTTTTCACCAGCTGCCCCGCGTTATGTCCTTGGTGCATGCCTCACGACACCGCCTCCCTCCAACAAAAAAGGAGACCTGTGTCCCTCAACAACAAACAATTAAATTAGCTACCCTGAAATAAGCCTTGGGGCAGGAGTGCTGGAGGTCCTGCATCACTGCTTCCTCCCCAGGCCCAGCCCCTCAGCCCCTCCGCCTGCCCGCCGGCCAAGTTTTGACAGATGTCAGATGCACATGTGCGGCTGTTTTATAACCGCCACGTATTGGATTGTACTACAGAAGGAGCAGAGGAGTTGTTTATGTACTCTCGAGCCGTCCCCAGAGTGACCCAGGCCAAGCGTAAGCTCGCACAAGAACAGGGCTGAAGTGGAAGGGGAGATCTGCCGATGTTAAATTAGGCAGGGATGCCTTTTCCAAGGCCTTGGAGCGAAGAGTCAGATAACCCATCTGATTTCTGCTGCTACTGACTTGATCCAGAAGAACGGGGTTATTCCCTGTCTCCCAATAGTTGTACCATCACTGTACAACTGTACTTCCTTGGCAAAGCAGCAAGTTCTCTGCTGGTCCAGAGGATTAGACGTTTACGGTACACCAGCTTTACAAGTGAGGAAGGCACACCTAATCACGGAGCTTTTATGAACATTTGCCTGTTTTCTACTTCATAAGTCACGGGCAGGGGTCTGTAGACATCCCATATCATTTACCTCAACTCAGCACATTTTATGGGGTCATTCTTCACAGAATTTTTCACCAAAATTCTGCGTTTTTTGAACATGGAAGGAAGGACTCTCCTCTCTTGGTTTCCTGAGCCCAGATGTCCTGCTCCAAGCTGTGACATCAGGCTGTCTCTCCGCTCCCCACTTTGCTTGCTGTGAGCAGACACTCACATGGCACTGCTGTGACTTGTTGTAGAGCTACATCTTCCTTCTCAGCAGAATTTAAAGATTCCATCATCCAGTCACTTCTTTTTCTTTTTTTTTTTTTTCAGTTGTGCCTTTTCCTGGCCTACCAGGGTTACTGCCTTTTCTCATTGTCCAGCTTTCCTTCTGTAGGTGCTTCCTATCCTGTCCATCTTCCCAGATACCTTGCATGATCCTACACAGTCATGATTTTGACATTTCTTCTTTTCCACCAGCTGTACCAAACGTTCTTAGACTTACACGCCTTGGAGCAGTCCCATTGGTAAATGGCATGGCTTTACTAATGTCATCACAGTCTCAATTAGAGGAGGTGAATCTTCACCGTCTTGCCCTGCAGTTGCACATCAGACATCTTTACTAAGACGGACCCACCAGACCTGTATTTGGCCAGCGAGCAATTTTCTGTGGCAGCCTAGAAAGATACGAGGCTGTGGGCAATACCTTGGAGTCTAGTGGGATGTGATCCTTGCCAAAAGCAAACTGAAAATCAGATAGGGAGATAAATGCTCAGACTAGAGGGAAACGAGTTAATGTGATACAAGTCCTGGTAAGAGAACTTGCTGAAGGACTTCCAGGTGTCTGGTGTGGGCCCTGGAGAATCAGTAGCAGAGTAAGAGGGTCAGCATGCTTGCACTGGTTAAGACTGAAGGGTCTGATAATACCTAGTGAGCAACCCAAACCTCATCCTCGCACCCCTACTCAACCAACCAGCTACTAATAGGGATGCAGTGTGCCTTTGTTACTGTCACGTCTAATTAGCATTGGCCCCTGTCTTGGTCTGGCTACCAGCTCAGCACACCAAACCCTCTGCTTTGCTTTGGCCACGCTGTGCTCTGTGCCCAGGGTCACTGAGACAGTTACAGTGACCTCCTGTCTCCAGCCTTGCTGGCACTGAACCTGGTTTTCCTTCCGACCAAAGGGGTGGGAATGGCCTCACACACGCAGCCTTTGAGGGCTGGGAGAAGTGAGCTTAGAAACCACTTTTGAAACACGTTTTCTTCCTGAGCTTCAAAGCAGAACCAACTGATGTGAACCCTGGGTGAAAGGAGCACTGTCCTTCATCTCCATCACCTCGCTGAGGACATGAAGACTTCAGGCAGCTGTGGGTCATCATCATGATGACCAGGCAGCTCAGGTTTTGTAAATGGCACAGCGAAGGTGGGGTTAGACCAGGTGGGACAGGGTGCAATTGTTTCAGCCCATCTAGGAATGAGTGGAGCTGGAAGGCAAGACTGAGCATTGAAGACTGCAGCATCTATAAGGCCTCAAGCCTGCTTGAGAGCATTACCTGTGCTCCAGAGCAGAAGAAGTCAGCAGGAATGAGGACTTCCCTGGACCCTGCCCATCTGCAGTGGGACTGGATGAGAAAAGTTTCCAATTGCCTGGGGTAGCAAGTTATGGGCCAGTCATTTACTGCTTTTGCTTTTTTTACTGCTTTTCTTTCACAGGAATAAGGAGGTAGTCCTCTACACTTGAGGAGGGACCTTTCATCTGTGGGTGACAGCCTGCCTTCTGTTCTGCAGTACTTCAGCACATGTTACGCAGTCCTTAGCCTCAGACCAAGCCCTGGGGCACATCTGGCCCTCACAGCAGCCCCTGCTGCAAGGTAAACCAGCTCAAAACAGCTCAAGCCAGAAAGAGGGAAACCATCTAACCTGATACGTGAGACTGGGAAATGGAGTCCTGAAACTGTGCTTGGAGCAAAAGCTCACCTGGTCTGCAGACCACCTTTCCATGCCCTCGCGTGAAAGAGAAAGACACTGTGAACTGCTGCCAGGGTTAGGAGTATGGGCAAAATTAGTTTGCAAGCTGAATCCTTCACGCCTTAAAACTGAAATACCAACTTCAACCGCCTGACACCAGCTTTGCCTGTTCACAGATTCACCACGTGTCCTCACCGAATGCCTTACAACACGTTGCTGAAGTGGCAGGTATACACCCTGAACCCAACGATGGGCAGGCGACGTGGCTTTTATGATCCTCGCTGAAATGACAACACAGCTGCTTCCTGCGGATGACAAATGTACTCCTTCCAGGCGGGGGTGGGGTTAAAAGAGGTGATTTGGAGACACTGGCCAACTGCGAGCTCTTTGCAACATCTGGGCAAAGTCAAACAATTCAGCTGGATTTGGCTAAGGAGAAGGGCTCCAAAGGCTGCAGGAGGGACAGCTCTGCCTTCTGCAGGGTGGTTGAGCCAAGACCCCAGTTTCGGCAAGCTCCTGTATCCCCGCATGCTTTGCCTTTCACTCCCTAAGTGCCAGCTACGTTTTCAAGACTGGAACAATTCAGGATCTTTTCCTGCCTTGCGAGGGGACATGTGTGTCTATTTTTCCATGTACACAAACCCGTTAACAAAAGGGAGGTATTCAGAGTCAAGCCTGCGACAGAGCCTGGATTTAATTAAGATGTCAGTGCAAGGTATCAAGCCAAAAGAAAGAATTGCCAGAAAATACAAATCTTTCCTCCCACTCCGCTTCAGCGAGAGGACACAATCTGTGGACCTACCGTGGCAGCCCCAGCCACATAATCCAGGAAGGTGACCACTCGCTGCTCTCGGAAATGGCCTCGGGGGATGGTAGGTGGCCCTGCTCCTCCTGGGCATCACACGCTCTCATCTCCAGGGCTTTGAGCACCACCGAGGAGTTGGTGTTTTTCAGCAGGGCCACGGCCTCGCTCCGGCTGACCCCTGTCAGGTCGATCCCGTTCACATTCAGGAGGATGTCACCTGAGAACCATAAAACGGATGATTAAAACGCTTGCAAGTGTTTCCAGGACCCTTTCCCACCACCATGAGCAAGTCAAAGCCAGGGCCAAGAGTTGGCTGTTTGTTAATCCTATTGTTTGACGTGGATGTGAAGCATATGCTGGTAAACATGCCACAGGCATGAGGGAAGAGGCTAAATCACCCTACACAGGAGCATCGCTGGGCTGGATGGAGGCTTTGGTCCTGGTTTCTTAGAGTCATAGAATACAATTATGGAATCATCTAGGCTGGAAGGGACCTTTAAGATAATCTAGTCCAACCATCAACCTAAGTTTGATTAAAAAAACCCATCACTAAACCATGTCACTAAGCACTATGTCAAACCATCTTTTAAATACCTGCAGGGATGGTGCCTCAACCAGCTCCCTGGGCAGCCCATTCCAATTCTTAATAACCCTTTCCATGTAAAAATTTTTCCTGATATCCAATCTGAACCTCCTCTGGTGCAACTTGAGGCCATTTCCTCTTGTCCTATCACCTGTGACTTGGAAGAAGGGACCAACCCCTGCCTCCCTACATCCTCCTTCCCAGCAGTTGTAGAGAGCGAGGAGGTCTCCCCTCAGCCTTCTTTTCTCCAGGCTGGACAACCTCAGCTTCCTCAATCTCTCCTCATAAGGCTCATTCTCCAGACCCCTCACCAGCTTTGCTGCCCTTCTCTGGACCTGCTCCAGCACCTCAATGTCTTTTTTTGTGGTAAGGGGCCCAAAACTGGACATAACACTCGAGGTGAGGCCTCACCAGTCATGTCACGTCCTACATCTGGAGGTGGATGGCATAGGCAGAGTCATGCAGTACCAAAGCAAACAGGCTTTGGAAAGGGGAACCTGATGTTCATCCAGGTCTCCAAAGCCCATTTCTAGCTAACAACTTTTATACTTAGCCTGAGCCTGAAATCTGAAAGCTTCAAGGTTTTCTCCCAGCCCTCCCTAAGCTGAGGACTGCCACTCCAGCTGGCTCTTCGTAGAGTTTGCTTTGCAGAATAACGCATTATTATTTTAATGTTAATGCCTGTTTGGACAGCCCCGAGCCAAAACATCTTTCTGTATGCCTGATTTTTAATGTAGGCACAGCAGCTTCAGAGAAAAATGCAAAGCTGACCTCAATTACTACAGGGAGAACAATAAAGGCATCATTAATGTCATGCAAGCAGCCGCTGTGCCAAGTGCTCCGGCTGCTTCCATGGTGTGTTCCAACTCCAGGGATAACCTGGGTGCCCCCGGCGCTTCCCCTGGATGCTCCTCCGGGCAGGGGCTGTATTCACTGGCAGTCCCGTGAACATTAACCTCTTCTCATGGTCTGTCCCAATGAGACAGACAGCAGCCTAAGGGCTGCTCTAAACCGTGGAGGCTTATGGAGCCGTTATAACATCACGTATTCATTTGTTTCTAATTTTATCAAATTAACTAGGCTGAATTTTCCATGCTGCCTGATGATGAATATTTTTTGTGAAAAATGTATCCCACTGAGAGGCAGTCATTTCCCAGCGGGGGGAAAGGGGAAAACCTGCTGGGTTGCTCCTGTTGTCATGTTCTTACATGGGTTTTGATGAACAGCCACAGCTCCCGCAAAAGGGAGGCTTCCCACACGCTGTGCTGTGATTCAGGCTCATGGGGCTCGGCTGGGCTGCAGAGATTCTGCCCCACTTTTGGGTGCCTTCACTTCCCACACACTCAGGATTTCCCTCCAACTCCTGGGCTGAAACTGAGCGTAGGGGATGAAGGGCAAGGAGAAGGGTTTGCTGGATGCAGAGTACCATGGTACATGGCTCTTGCAGATGGAACATCTTGAAAACTGAGGGTTTCACCATTCCTCTTCTGCCCTCCTATTTCCACAAAACCCACTGATAAAATGTTCCTTGTCTTACTCTAAAAGCTTATTCATGCAGAGGAGGAAAAGCTATGAATTTTATCAGTTTCTTATATCAAGAGCCAAACAGAGTTATGAAACCAGCGTTTCCAGACACGGTATTGAGCCACAAGGCACTAACATTGCTTCATGTATGATGGGAATTGTGCTCCTGTGTATTTCTTTCAAAGCCATGAATGATATGAGAAACAAGCACAAAAATTTACATTAAAACCCCATGCAGATTGCACAATGAAGATTTCGGTAGCTAGGAGATGATGGTGCCAGCTCATTTTCCTGTGAAAAACTATTTGGTTTTGGTTTGGTTTGTTTTCCTACCAGAATGTGCCTACATCCCACTTGGCAGAGATGGTTGCTGCTAAATATTATACCTTTCTGGTAGCTGATTTAAGAGTTTCTAATCTGATGCATCCCAAAATCTATGGAATGGCTGAAGATGTCAGGGTGTAACGCTCTTTCACTACCCCTCCATTTTTCAAAGGCCTCCTTCAAATTACAGCAATTACAGCTTTCAAAAATTCCCTCCCTCTTACCTGTTTTTATCCTGCTGTCTCTGCTGATAACTCCTCCAGGTTCGACACTTATCACGTAGATAGGCAAATCCCATTCCCGGTTAGATGCTCCGCCTGCTACAGTCATTCCCAGTGATTCTGTGTGATCTTTCCAGACAGCCACCACCTTCTCGTGACAGGTGACAGCATGAAGGGTGCTCTGTGATGGAGAAAACAGTAGAGAATTCGTTAAGGGAATACCAAAACACTTCCCAGCCGCCTGCCATGCCTGGCCAGATGGCAGGCAGGACTCTCTCTGGGATTTAGGTGTCTGCAGAGCCAGAACTGCTGCCAAGATAATCCGTGCCTTAAGAGTTAAAAGTCAGGCACTGCTCCTGATGAAGTCAGAAGTGATTTAATGTTGAGAGTAATAGAAGCAGATCTTTGAAAGGTAAGCAAAGAATCTGATTTTTGTTAAAAAAAAGAAAGCATTCTTGATATTGATGTCACTAGTGGTCCTTGTATCTCTGGCTATCAGCTCACGGTTCTTATCTTGCTGCTTGCAGTCTGAGCGTCATCTGTGTAGTTACATGAGAAATGGTTCACCTGGGTTAAAAGTAATAAAACTCTTGGGGACAGATTACAAGACAAACATTTCATTTACTCTTCCAGATTTCTGTGTTTCTGTATAAGTTTGTTGGAATACACTTGAAGAATACGTGGTTTTGTTCAGTGAAAGAGAAGGACATTTATAGAGTCAAAACCAGCAGCTTCCAGGACGCTCTTCCTATTACTTGTGCTTAAAAGGTCACTTTGGGACAGCCACCTCTACCGTCTGAGGACAGTCATCCCCTTATTCCTCCCCCTGAAAAGAAAACATTACAAACACACAACTCGTCAAGCAATAACTATTGTATGAACGAGGGTGAAACAAACTCACGGGTGGCCTCAGGATGGAGAACCAACACAAGCTTCAACAAAACCTGGGAACTGAATGTCATGTTTAAAATGCACCCAGTTCTTAAAAAAAGAGCTTGAAAGACAAGGATGCTTCTCCGGAAAATCTGGATTTGAATGTTAATTCCTTTGATTTCCTCAAGTCTTTCATGAGCTGTGCTCCTGGCATCAGCTCCTGAAGATCTCAGTCCCTCTTGTAGGAACAGCACCATCCATTCCATGCTCATATGCAAATATAACAGCGTGCTGCTAAATACATTTCAAATGTATATTCAAAAAAAATCTCCCCAACTTTCTCATTCATAAGTGTTACCTCACATTTACAATATACAAAAGGAGTCTATAAATCTATAAAACTCATTTAAAGCCACATTACTCTCTGAGATTTCACAAAGTTATTCCACTTTGATTCCTGGGCCAGCAGCACAGAAAGCGGAGCGGGCACATCCACGGCTGCTCCCACAGCAATAACGATGGATGAAGGAAGACAGTGGCAAGAAGTTTTAATGGGAGTAGAGCAGGTCATATCTTTGTTTTGTGTTTTTTTTAAGGACATGTTCGGTGGAACTAACTCCACATCAGCATTTCTGCGATGCAACATTGATAACAAAACCCAGAACCCTTTAGCCACTTCACAAAGGATCTCTAGATGCTTGAGCAGCAGAACAGTGGCTGCCACAGAGCTCCAGGAGCAAAAAGGCAAAGAACTCAGTGGAATAGGTCTCCTGTTAGTCACTGGGACAAAGACCAAACTGATACAGTTATTTGACCGTATCACACCTGACCCACCCAGAACACAGGCACTGTATCAGAGTAATTGGGCTTGTAGCTTGCAAATTAACCTAAAAAATTCCAAAAGTTTTATAACATTCTCTTTTAACAAAATATAAATGTTCTAGTCCAGATAATTTTAACCTTTCACATTAGTCTTTAATGTGTAAATGTTTTAAACATAGTAGTTCTATCTTTGTGCAAACTAAATAATTAATGTTTCATCCATATTTGTGCAAAAATATCGTCCTTTTTCCCTTGGAGAAGGAATAGCTTTCCATCAGGAACAGGCCACATCCTAAAGCATGTGGGATAGGGGCACCGCTAAATTTCACAAAAATGCAGCCTTAAGTTTTGTAACAAAACATGAGATTGGAATTAGATTTGCAGGTCTGAGTGTTCAGAGCAATTCTGTTTCTTCTGCAGTGTCCATCATGTCTCAGACACCAAAACCACTAGCGAATAAACCAGCCAGTGCTCTGGTTTTGAGGAGTCAGTGTAAAGAGAAGCAGATTTCAAAGCAGGGCTTGGTAAGAAATCATTGTCCTGTCACATTTCAGTGAAGAATCAGAAAAGTACTGGTACTTTATGCTCAACCATGTAGGACCAGTTTTCCTTTGAAGCTGCTCTTCCACATGTTGTTTTTTTTTTATATGGTTGCAGATACAAGGGAGTTGGAGCGACAAGGCTGAGACAAAGGCAGTGATGAAAGGAAAGTAAAGCCTTTCTTAGTAAACACACGTAGAGCTTTCTTGGAGGTAGGACTGATAATGAGTAAACCAGTTAAAAGGCAATGTTTATCAGCGACTGCATTTCAGTGCATTCTCTTCTAAACAATTGTCCTTCTCTGTCATTTTGAAGTGACCTCAGAGGTCAGGAGTGAAAAAACATAACAGTTCATCTCCTTCCCTTTTTAGTTGTGTTTTTTTTTCTTTTTCTTTTTCTTTTCTGTATATTTATTGGAGGAAAATAAATATTTGTAGCAGATTATCACAACATCAAAGCCTTGACACGTGTCTTGCAGGCAAAGATGTAGCTGTGTCTGTTTAGAAAATGTACTTCACCTGAAGGCTAACCCACTCGTATGGTCAGAAAACATCACCTGATGATGACAGATTCGTTTTAAGTACTAGACAATTTGTTCGAAAGGAGTAAGGAAGCCGTTCCAATTAAAAGCAAGTGCTATTTAATTAATGGCAAGGCTCCCACTGACTTCAAAGAAATCGAATCTGGCCCGTTCATGCGTTGCAGCCCGGCTTAACAACCTCAGCTGCACAAGAAGAGTGTTTCTGACATCTTCTCTTTTCTGCATCCAGGCAGCAGCCGGAGCCTTTTGGGCTGCGCCTGCTCCCCGAGCTCCATACCCAGGGAAACAGCTCGGTGAGACCAGCCTCCTGCCACACCATACACCCGGCATCACTGCCACCAAAGGAGGACGTGGTTGATACAGACCATCCTCCTCTTCCCCCAACACGCCTTGCTGGCCGTGTGGCTGCTTGCCACTGGCAGCGGGCTGAAAGACAGCCGCCACCTCGTGCTTTCTAGATGGAGCCACCAGCTGTCGCGGGGGCAACAGGCTGGACTGAAAGCTGTTCCTGAGCTGTTGAACAAGCGAGACAGCTGCTGCATGCTGGAGTTTGTTCTTGGTGCTGAATGCAGCCAAGGCTTGGGAGCAGATTTCAGCCTACGTTTACACACGTGTTCTCCAGCCAGAGCTGCTTCCCTCAAAGAGGGTGTTCCTGACCCGCTATCACCTCTTACAGTGAGCTCAGGGGACAAAAACTACCCTGAAATTCAGCAGAATTCAAGTCAGGTAGCAATTTCTCTATCAATCACACACAATAAAGCAATCCTACCGATGGCAGTGGGTGGCAAACTCATAAAACTACATACACACAGGCAGAGCAAACCCCTCTCGACAGTGAAGTCCTCCAACAGGCATTGCCTGGGTTTGGAGCAGGAGTGTGCGCTGCTCTAGGACACCGCACAGCATCACTCCTGCACTTTAAAATGTCGATTTGAAGCCAGATAACATTTTTAAGTCTGCCAAGGCCCAGAGTTTAACAAACTTGAATTGCAAATGACGTTTGGTTAAACCTTCAGCAGAGACACTTGAGAAATTCAAACTGACACACTCAGACCCTCTAAAACGGGCAAATAACACTCCAGTAATGATTGTGCCAGACCAAAGGCCCACAGTCCCAAAGCTCATCATGTCCACTGGCTGTTCGCATCTCCTGATCTATTGCCAGAGCTTTTTCTCTAGTATAAGCCCTCCACTGCACACACACAAAGCTACAGGGAGCTAGGAGCAGCTCAGAATTCTCTTTTTTTTTTGGCTGTGATCTTCCCTGGAAAGTGCCCAAATGGTGGCACTGGACAGAAGCCCACAGAAGCACGCCCACTTACGCATTTACGTAGTGTCCATCTCTTGTGGCAATCTGGAAATCCCCCTAAAATCTGGGACCTATCCAACAAAAGATGATTCATTAGTCTTCAAAGGGCCATTTCAAGGTCAACATTGGCCCTTCAGTCTCACAGATCTCCAAAATAATGTGGGATTTACCAGAAATTCCTGTCTAACACTACTTGGTACAAGAAGAGAAAATAAGGATCTAGGGTAGTTTATAGAAGACAAGTCATGTTCCCAAATAATCCCAGGTGGTATCAATTAATCAGACCAACATGGCAGAGCTAGAAGGTGCTCGGAGCTTCACTAGAAATCGTACAGTAGCAACACGAGCTAATTGCTGTCCTACACGTATCTCCCTGAGGAAATCATTACTTCATTAGGAAGTAATTCCTTGCAGATGCACGATTATTTGGGCATTATTTGCTGCTGGGTAGCAGCTACCGAGCATTTGCTCTGCTCTCTGGTTTAACTCCCTCTGATCCAGTCTTACCTAACGAGGGCTGTGATTGTGAGTTTGTGTGGAAAAGGAAAACTAAAGATAGACAGATAAACACTTGTATATTTTTTACACATAAAATCACTGCATAATGTAGTTTAAAAAAGAAAAAAAAAGAAAAAAAAAGAAGAAAATGTGGCAAAAAGTGGGTATCTTTAAGCATTTGTAAAATGCAGAGCTAAGCTTGTCTCCTGGCTGACAGCTGTGCACCCACTCTAACAGCTGGTTCAGTCCAAAGGTCCTTCTAAGGACACATCTGGCTGCCCATCAGGCAGGAGGGATTGAAACCAGCCCTGCCTGCCCACCTCCCTCATGCACCCCTGGCACGGGTGGCCAGGGGACCAGCTCACGAGGGTTTTGCATAAGCGGTGGCACTCGGGGTGATTAATGTAAATTAACCAGGCACGTGACTAAATTTAGTGAGACAAACAAATCCAGGTCCTGCGAGGACATAGCTTGTCCTGTCTAAAAGCAGAATAACATTGAGTAAACACAGAAAAGATATTTTCAACACTCTTGCTGCATTGGTTTCTGCTTTAAAACCTCGTATATTTGACCATGAGAGTCTCTCTGTGTATTGCAGGTCTAAGAGCACTAAGGACATGATGCGACCAGGTGCAGAGGAGCAGCTGGAGGGGACAGTTTGGTAGCCAGAGCAGTACCGGGAGGACATGGTGGCTCTGTGCCAAATGGTCCTGGGTCACGTCCAGGCATGCTACACGTTGCCCAGCCCTCACAGCCCCCATCCCATGGGAATGCCAGGTGCTGCCAGGGCAGAACCAACACGCTTGGGGTCCAAAGCTCCACAGAAGGACAGCACGACTGCAGCATCCATGGAGACCACAGCCACCGAACTGCCAGCCAGGTCAGAACTTGGCTTTCTTAGGTAATGAGTAACAGACTAATAATTACCATAATTTTCAATCAGCTTATGGGAACCTCTCAGGCCAGCTCATGAAAGCTTTTCGCCTGAAGACTTTGCTCCAGATGGAGAAACTTCAGATAAGCCTCTTATTTTTATTGGAGCATGCTCTGCCCTGTGCTGGGTCTGTGGCCAGTGGCCAGGATGCTGTGTCCGCCTCAGCCCTTCACCTTCTTCTGTCCTGCCCCACCACGGCCCTTCACCTTCTCCTGCCCTCCCCACCACAGATGGAGTCAGGGCAGAAGCAGAGGATAAATGAAGAGAACAGTTTTGCATTTCCATTGCAAAACAAACCAGGCTTCTTCTGGTGACAGAAACCAGAGATAACACTGAAACACTGAGCTGCCCTCCTTGTCCCATGGACAAGGAGAAACCATGCGAGCACCTGTGCCCTCACCTTGCTGTTTCTCTCGGCGGGACAGGGCTGGGGGCTGCTATAACTCCATCCCGTCTCCTGCAGGATGTCGGGAGTCTGCTGCCTGGTCTGCCGTGACACGATGAAGTGAACTTGCTTCTCACTGGCCTGTGGGGAGAAGGTACAGCATGAATCCCACCACCCTGGAGCAATAAACCACGTCAGCCCCAGAGGATTCCTGAAATGTGGATCTCGTTTAAGAGCGGTCTGAATTTCCCGCTGAGATGGCTGCAGTGACTTAAAGCAGTAGCATCAGTTCATGTCAACAAAGTCCATAAAATTTTACTACCTGCTACTTAATACTTCTCTTTAACACTAAGTTTCCAAGCTGACAAACCCTTCCTATCTGCCCCAAATTTGGCTGGAAGCAATGATCCACCGCAGTGTGTGCTTATCAGCTCTTGCACACACCTGCATCCACCATGGAAGAGGGACAGACAGAGCCGCGGCTGATAGACAGGAACTCTGGAAAAGATGCGGTTAACCCTGTAAGGAGGGGTGTGCTCAAGCCTGGGCTGGTGAAAGTGGGGAATAAACAATGTAAATGAGTCTGCCTGTAAACATGAGGCAGCTTGAAGAAAGGGACATGCAACTGTTTTGAGAAGCGAAACCCTACTGCAGCAGAGCACAGAGGAAGAGGGAAGCACAAGCAAGCACACAGGGCAATGGAGTGTAGGGTGGGAAATCAGCCCAAACTCTCTAGGAACAGCAAATGCAAAAAAATTTAACCCAAAATAAGCTCAAAATGCTTTTGAGCACAACACAGCGGCAATACTTACGTGCCTGAGAGATGCTGCAAAGCTTCTCTCGAGTTATGTTTGCTTGGAATTTTTAAGGTGTTCTGTGTGTGCCTGATATGAGTGCTATTAATGCTGTGTACAAGTGAATTTTTTCTGTTTTATTTAATCAACACTGTTTCCCTAGAAGCAAGGTCATGTTGGATGGGGCTTTGAGCAACCTGTTCTAGTGGGAGTTGTCCCTGCCCACGGCAGTGAGCTTGGAACTAGATGATGTTTAAGATCTCTTCCAACCGAAACCATTCTCTGATTCTCTGATTCTAAATGGCTTCATTCTTCCCTCAGTGAAGCTCATGTGAATCTGTTCAAGACAACAGTGGTGGAAGGATAGAGCTGAGATGGTCTGGGTAAATTGTAGATATCTGCCACAAGGGCAAACCAACACACTGAACTGAACTGAAAGGCAGAAATAGCCTAAATGCTACAGAAGCATACTCAGAAGACAAAAAAAATATGTTAATCCTCTAATCGCCTTCTCTCCAGGCTAAAGACCCTGGTGGTACGGCAGGCAGGAGGGGCTCTTAAAGGGCTGGTTGCTCGTTGGTACCGCAGCCCCGGTCGCATCAGACCTCCGGACTTGCTTGCTGGCAGGCTGACGTGCCCTGCTTGTGGGGGGAGAAGCTCCAAGGAAAGCTGGAGTTCAACAAGCAGCTGGAAACCAAACCCAGATCCAGTTGCGCTATTGAAATCAAATCTCCTGCAGACAATTAACAGAAGCCAGAGGAGGCCCCTGGGATTTTTGTTTTTATAGCTTGGTTTGTCTTTTCTGGAGCCTGGATTCAACAGTAGTAGCTGAGGGTTAAAAAATGCTTTTGAAAAATGTCACTATAGTTAAAAGAAAGCAAGCTACCTCTCCTCAACCTCCAACTTTAAGCCTGGAACCTGCATGTTCAGGCTGTGCTATTTGCAAGGAAGGTGCCATCACAGTAAAAAACATGCAGTTCTTTGGTACTTTCCCAATATCTTGGGAGATGCTAGTTTTTTTCTTTAGCAACTCAAATCTCCACAGCTTCGGAATATATAATTTGGTACATACACACATAGTTCAGAACAACTTTCTAGATATTTTTCCCAGGTCAATTTTTACTGAATGTTAACTCCCGAACTCTGGACTCAATTGGTACCTAAAAGCAGAATACTGTATCTCAGGAGAAAAGAAACCACCCCGGTCCCTTGTTTGCAACGTGATTGAGTTGGAACTGAACAATACAAGCCTAAACCTCCTAAGGGCATATGGCCCCCATGAAAATTCAGTTTTCTCTTAAAACAAACAACTTCAATTTACGCAACTTCTGTTTAAAACTCCTCCGTTGCCACATGGTTAGCCTCAAAGTTGGTTATTTAGAGGAAGGTTGTAAATGTGATTAATTCTTGTAGAACAACTAACAAAAGTTCACCAAGAGTCTCTATTGCAATGTTACATTTGTCTCCAGGTCAGTCAAGCTAAGTAATTTCTCAGAAGTCCAGGGTGTTTTAAAAAGTTATCCAAACAGCAAGACCAGCTCAAAAAATTTATGTACTTCCATATAAAAACCCATTAACATTTCTACTGATCAGAATATTAATTACTGCTTCATTCTGATCCCTCCCTCCCTCTTACCACTTGCTTTTTTCCCCAATTCCTTCTATGTTTTTGTTTTGTTTTGTTTTGTTTTTAATGTTGAAGCAAGAATTAAAAAAAAAATAATGAAGTTAGCTTTGAGACTGAATGCAAGTAATAGCCGAAACAATCTGCTAGAGCTCAAATTTGTGTTACAGCCAAAACAAACCAAGGAGGGAGACAGAGACAATGGTGGTGACTTCTGAGCATCCAGCAGGCAACTGCATCTTAAAAAAAAGAGGTGGCAGTGCTGCTCAGCAGAAGCTGCCCCATTTCGCGCAGGGAGGAATGTGGGTGTGCTCCATGTCACGACCTGCTTTTTGCTCACGGTTGTTGTCATGATGGAGAGGGGGTCGTGTGCCCATCACAGCTGCTCTGATCTCCTCCAAGGGAGGAAGGTGAACATCTGGGGGCAGTAAAGTCTGGCTCAGTTTGACATGCTCACATGAACGCCCACCGCTCTGTTACCTTGCTCCTTGCCTTGTCACTCCCATGGAAAACAGATGTGGAATGTCACGTTACTTGGATGAAAAGTGCCACATCTGACACAAGGCCATGACTAAAGATGATGCGACAAATGGGAAGCAGCAAACTCCCAAGTGTTACAACGTGTGCACGTTCCTGATTAGCACTTAACGCGTTTTCCTCATTTCGGCTCTTGTGACTGAGCTTATGAACAGCCAGACACCTAATCTACTGATTAACAACTGCCTCACATATGCTAATGTATAATCGCTAAAGGTCTGAAGAATCAAATTAATCTCAAATATTCATTATTTAGAAGTCAGAACTCATCAGATTCCCCAGAAATGGGACGTTTTCCCAGCTGTCCCTGGGCTAACAAGCCACCACTGCCTTTTACTGAATGTTGGTTCTGATTTTAAGGAAACTGATGGTGTCTTTGAAGCTTCCACCACTAATAATTTACGGGTCGATGTGGTGCTGGCGGACACGGTTTAGTGGTGGGTCTGTCAGTGTTAGGTTGATGGGCTCAATGACCTTAAAGATCCCTTCCAACCTCAACAATCCTGTGATTCTATGATTAACGGGAAGGCCTCAATGTACTGTGAATGACACACGCTGAAGTCTCAACAGGCAGGATATTGTTGAGAAATCAGAGGACAGAGTAAAACATCCCTTCGTGTAAGAAGCAAATGCAAAACACTTGTGCCTTGAGCGTAATGGTTTTTCTCTGGCATAACATGGAAACAGGAAAGGCAAATGATAATTGATGAAAAAACATGACAGAAAAGACACAGGGTCCGGGAATTTCGCCTTAGACAAATGTGATTCATAGAGTTCACATCAACGCACTGTAATCCTGGCTGTTTGGAAACCTGAGTCTCCCCTTTGATGGGCATGTTGTTTAAATTGCCAGGGACTGGTGTGCATTTCAAGCATTATTATAAATAACATCCACTCTTTGGAACCCAATAAGAGCTTTAGTTGCGTTTTTAAACACTTGTGTGTGAATGCTCTCATTAGTCATTTTTTCCATTTAATCTCTAGGCTGCATGTGTTTTTTGCTTATGTAGCACTGTTGCCTTGTTTTGTAGCCATAAAGAACTGTTCCAAGAACACCAATTTTTCAGAAAGGTTTTCATTCCAGGCTTGTTCCCCTCAGAGAATTCAAACCTCCTTCCCTCTGCCGCCTTCTGCTCCCAGTTAGTGAGCTACATAAAGTAATCCAGAAAGATGTTGGACCAGAATTTCAACAACATTATGCAAGGAGGCGGCGTTCTCTTTACCTATGCTATAAACTTCTCAATAAGAGTTGACTACAGCTAACGATGAATCCATGCTAAAGGAGGAATCCTTTCCACAAGATGCGTGGATCTGGATGCTTCTTTCAGTACGACTCGTGTTACCTTGATTATACCTGTCAGAAAGGGGAAGCAGTCACCCTGATTTGAGATCTTGTTATTGAGGCACATGAAACTCTTCAATGTGAACCATCCACATACTTCCTAAATGAAATGTAAAGTTGCATATGTACAATAACTGCTATAAATATGAGATAAAAGCAACAAAAGATTCTTGGCGTTGCTTTTTATGTTGAAGTTTTCTAAAAACGCAGGCTGTAAAAAAAGAAAACAAATGAAAATGGTTCGGGAGGGGAAATTAGGCAGAAGCTGACTGATTTTCTAGCTGAGAAAGGCGTAGGCTTTTTTTTTTTTTGACAATTTTATGGTAAAACATTGCAGAGTGCATTGCAGAGGCACCCCTTTAGTTCTCTACATGAGTCTAAATAGAGATTTATAAAAACTAAAGGAACAGACCCATGTTTTCCCATATGCTGGCTTTAGCTAAGAAATACCTACAAGGTATGGAGTACCTTCAGTCATAAAACACACCCATGGCAAATCATTGAGTCTGGGAGGATGATGGTCATCCTGAAACGTCATCCATGGTCATAGGATGCTCTGCTCTGCTTCAGGGCTGAACCAGAGAGCACTGTGGCTCCTTCTGAGTTGGAGGAGTCATGACCCAGCTGGACTCAGTGGTCCTAGGGTGAAAGATGGCCTGCCTCTTGACAGATGGCATCACCCTTCGGTGATACACGGAGTATATGTGTGTTTACATTGATCTGTATGTTACAAAGCCTGATGGTAGCAGGCATCACTGCGAGACACCATGCCCATATTCACCCTTGTACCCACAGCAAAACCAAGGAGCTTTTAGAGGTGTAAATTCCCATCCAACCTTGACACATCTCCTTCTCTCCCCCAAATACACACACACATTAATTTTGGCCCCTGCTTTGCAATGGGCGGTGAAAACACACTGCTTGCAAAACTTGAGGTCAAAACAGTGGTGACAAACCTGTATCAGCTGGGCTGCGCTCTCTGGACTGCCGTACCGATGGTCATGCCCATTGATGGCCAACACCCGGTCGTTCTCCTGCAGCTGTCCATCACGGGCAGCCACGCCACCTTCCAGCAAGTTGAAAATAAATACCCCCGGCTCATCGGCCTTGCGGACCAGCTTGATTCCCAGCTGCTCGTCCGGGCTGCTTTTGTTTAGCACAACGTGGAAACTGTCATCCCTATTGCAGTGAGCATTAAAGGAAAGTCCGCTGTTTCGGCACCGGTACCTCTGCTCCCGGAGCACCGTCAGCCGAAGCACATGGCAGGGTTGCTTCAGGATCGACACGGCATAGTTGTGAGGCACATTTTTGATGTCCATGCCGTTTACCTGGAAGAGAGAAGCGTAAATCAGCAGCAGAAAAACCGTCTAATCTGAATTGGCACGGGAAAGGGCAGATGTATTTACACAGATGTCTTCATACGAAGTGACGTGTGCTATTTCAAACCATGTCACGCAGGAGGCAAAGTCTGTGGTGCAGAACAGTCTTCCCCCCAAGGAAAGGACACGCTGTACAGACACTTTCTGCCTCCCCCCCTCCCACCCCACTCTTTCTCCCTGATAGTCTCCAGACATACATGTTATTTTTCAGCTTTATTATTGCTCTTTCCCAAGCTCCAATATCCTTTCATATATCTCAGTTTTATTCCACTAGCTTCTGATTTCAAGTCACCTCTCCAGCCTTTCCTTTCACTCCCACCACTTCCCTGCTGTTCGTCTTCTTCATTATCTCCCAGCTGTTCTAGGTACAGCAAAAAAAAAAAAGTCATAATATTCCCCACTAATGAATCTCTAATTAAAAAGAAGCAAAGAGCCTCAAGCAGAAGCTTAAATACCCTGGATATTTACTAGTAATTATGCTGATATACCACACCAGAGAATTGGGCTTTTTACGTGTCTTAGTGTTTTCCAGGTAGATTTAGCTCAGCTGGCAGTAAAACTGCATAACTGCCACTTCCTTAGCTTGGCTGGGGAAAAGAAAGAGGAAAAAAAAAAAAAAGAACTTCCATTCAATCCTGTCATGTCCATGTGTGTAAGAGTGACTAGGCATTGCACGTTATCACTGCCAAATGAAAACCAGTTGCAAGGTTGTAATTCCTTGCTGGCTGGAAAATCCAGATCAGACAAGTTATTTCCATGTAGCTATTTCCATTGCACAGGTTGAACCATTTAAATAGTAAGAAAGGTCTCCAAACTGCAACAGAAATGTTCACCGGTGAAGATAAAAGTGTTTAATTAGCATTTGCTTCTGCAGACCACCTGTGTGGGCACGACGGGGCTGTCCACACTGTGCTCTGACAGGGGACTGCACCCCTAAAGACACAGCTTGATTATTTTTAATTTGCCAGCTTGTGTACCATGAACGGCATGAGCTGCATCAGCATGGGGCTGAAATCCCTGGGAATGCTCGATAAATCCCAGGGCAGTCAGCCATGACCAGGGAGAGCTGAGTTGAGCCTGTCCCTGCTGCAATCACAGCTTCCCACTGCAGTTTGGAAGTGCCCTGCAGGAGGAGTTTTGGCCCAGTGGTGCCATCAACTCTACCACTCTATGCTGGCACCAGGACAGAAAGCCTCCCCAAAACGCATGACCAGCTCCCACCTGCTCACTTACCTTACCAGCCAGGAGTGCCAGAGCAGGCACTAAGATGGGCATCCAGAGTCCCACCTGAAAAAAGATCCTAGAGATATACCTGCCAGACCTTGCAGTCCACCACACTTCCACCTCCTCTAGCCTTATCCCAGCTAATGCCACGCTGGTTAGCCTGGGTACCAGCACTAGTTCTATCCATCATAGCATGGCTCACAGGGAACAAAGCAGCCTGCTCACATATTTCCCTGTAATTTGGAAAACCTGTGCTGAGCTCTTTGCCATCTCTGGCCACGCTGTCACCGATATCTGAGCCAGCTGAGTAAAGCTGCTTTGGGTACAGCTGGGTAAGCAGCAGCTGAAGCTTTTGCTTGCAATGTGAATATACCTTATGCACTCCAACTACACACCACCAAAGCAGCGAAGCAAGGAAAGGAACCAGTATTTTCTGTCAGCATTAATATAATTTAGCACCCTTGGAGAGCCCTAAGTCACTGGGGCAGGTGAGGGTGCAGTTCCCATGCTGAAGCCACAGCTCACAAGCCACATGATCTTGAACCATCTGGCCCAATTCTCCTTCATCTGTTACATATTTCTGTAGGAACAGGAGTAGAAGTAGAAGCCGACAGCTAGTGGCTGAATGCTGCTTAAGTTTGTTCTCAGAGGTTTCGCCTGTGGCTGCTGATGGGGCAATGCTCCCGAAACAGAGCAGGCAGCATCCCATGCTCTGCGCCGCTGAACACGTAGAATCACGGAATTGTCTAGGTTGGAAGGGACCTCTAAGATCATCAAGTCCAACCATCAACCTAACTCTGATAAAAAATCATCACTAAACCATGTCCATCAGCACTATATCAACCTGTCTTTTAAATACCTCCAGGGATATTGCCTCAACCCCTTCCCTGGGCAGCCCATTCCAATTCTTAATAACCCTTTCCATATAAAAAATTTTCCTAACATCCAATGTGAACCTCCCCTGGTGCAACTTGAGGCCATTTTCTCTTGTCCTATAATCATCATACAGAGGAGCTAGACCCTAAAATAATGCTGATCAGGGCCCTATCACCTGTCCTGGTGTAAGAGGGATGTAAGACAATGGAAAACCTCACTAACTGAGATTTAAGACCTCAGTTCAGTAGAAACAAACTGGGCATCTCTCCTGTGAGGACCAGCTGAGAGAGTTGGGGTTGTTCAGCCAGGAGAAAGCTCCAGAGAGACCTTATAGCAGCCGTCCAGTATCTGAAGGGAGCTACAGGAGAACTGGAGAGGGACTCTGTCAGGAAGTGAACTGGCAGGACAAGGAGTAACGGTTTTAAATTGAAAGAGGGGAAACTTAGATTGGATATGAGGGAGAAATTCTTTCCTGTGAGGGTGGTGAGGCACTGGAACAGGTTGCCCAGGGAAGCTGTGGCTGCCCCATCCCTGGAGGTGTTCCAAGGCCAGGCTGGATGGGGCTTTGAGGGACCTGCTCTAGGGAGAGGTGTCCCTGCCCATGGCAGGGGGGTTGGAACTCGATGATCTTTAAGGTCCTTTCTAACTCTAACCATTCTACGATTCTAAGCAACATTGCAAATCTCATCTCATGATCGACTTACACCACCTTATTCTTTGTTATTCTTTGTTTATTTTGTACCTCCACAGTACCGTACCTTTAGTATCATGTCTCCAGGCAGCAATCTTCCATCTCTGGCAATTACTCCATCTCGATAAATATGCTGAATGATGATATGGACCAAAGGAGTCTCACTACCTCCCACGATCCGAATAGCCAGGTTTTCATGGGGATCTGTGCGGTTGATCTTAATGCAGGTAATTTCCCCATCTGGAATCAGGTGATACAGCCTGGGGAAACCTGGAAATGCACATTGTAGAGGTATTTATCTGACATCACAGCTTTGCTTTGTTAAAACATGCACCACACAGCTTCAAGTACCCACCAGCTATCCAAACTAGGTTTTAAGCATGGGTGTGATTTACACTAAGTGGGGAGAGGAGGACACGCATGCTCGCTGAGTGGACTCAAAGGGATTTTTTTTTTCAATTAATATGTTCAACTTCCTTTTTATTTTTCCCCCAATACACAACCCTAAGCCTTTGATGTAACCCAGACAGATGAAAATTACTTAAGAACAGTTACATGTACTAATGTTTTAAGGGAACAAAGTATATTTTTTAGTCACTAGAGACCCCTCTGAAGCAGGCCACGGTTCCTTGATGGCCCTAGAGCAGGTGGGCATGGACACCTCGACAAGCATAACCCTGCTGTAGTGGGCTGCACACTCTGTCTCATTGGGAACACTCCAGGATGCCATGTTTTCCTCCATTTTTGGTGCCACAGCTGACAAGTAGTTGTTTGGCTTGTGACAACCAAGAAAGCTTTTTTACCTCCATCTAACAAAAAATCACAATTTCTGGGGCAACCCAAAGCACAGAGTAGTTTCCCTACCAGACCTCTCCTCTTCTGCTGACCCTGTCAATTGGTGTGTGGGGAAAAGGGACCTGGTGGGCAGGGGTCTTTTTTGTATTTATAATGCACTGAGTAAGACTATCTTCTTCCAAACTCTATTTTTTACCTGGCATTTTTGCTTTCACAGCATGCCACTAATACTGACTTTCCTTCTAGGTCAATTCAAAATTTTAATCTGCATTCAGCAATGAACAAAGTTGAAGTAAAAGGACCAGTGAGTTTTCTAGCACAGGTGTATCAGCCTTCAATTATTTTGAATCCCCCACAGGTGAGAGAAAGCTTTTGAATTTCTTGTGAGTGAGTCCAACCCAGCGCTCGCATGAAAACCCTGTTACGTCAAAAAATTAAGTGCTAATATTTTTTCAATAAACTATTTTAGAAAAGAAAGTACAGTGACTATTACTGAATAGTGGTGAAATGTTAAATGGAAATTAACAGAGCAGTATTGGAGATAGAATAAATATTTTCTACTACCGAATTAGCAGACAACGAACCAGCAAGGCACCAAAACCTTTTGGGAGAGAGCAAGAGGAAAGAAAGAACAGGAAAAAAATATTAAGAAACACCATGTTGCATCCCTTACCACTTCTTTGATCATATGCTCTTCGAGGCGGGAAGCTGTCTTCCTCCACAGCTGTAAAAAGCACCTACCGGTAGCACAGACTTCGACTTTGTGGTTTTATACAGAGTTGACAGGCAATAAAAGTCTATCTAGATAACTATACAGCCTTCATCAACCTAATATCCAAGTATTCATTCAGCTTATACTTTCTTAGTAGCAGATTGTGCAAGAATAGGGGTTTACTTCAGTTTTGCACACAACTTTAACATCCCAGGAATGGAAGGTGTTACATTTTCCCCATACTTCTCTATTTTCTGAACATGATTTGCCCAGACTGTAATTTGTTCATGTGTCTCTTGCCTGAAAGGTGCATTTACTCTATCTACATCCAGGCCTCTGTGCAAAATGGACAATTTGGTGATTTACTTGCTCTGGCTTCCTCTGCAGTGCGTGGGCACCCAAAGGGAGCGATACAAACTTCTCCCAGTCACCCCTAGAGGTGTGAAGCTCTCTCCACTGCTACGTAAGAAGAAGGAGGCAGTAGAGTGCTTCAAGTCAGATAATACAAGTACTTCTCAAAAAATCCCCACAGGCCTGACCCCTGCATCAGAATAAGCATGCACATTTTACACTTGTGGCTATAAGGGTATTTATAAATAAAAATGCAAATGGTAATCTGGACCTCTGGCTCTTCTCCACAGGGAAATAACATAAATAAATATCCTTGTATATTTTGCAGACTACCAGAGCAGTCTTATAGCAGAACTACTTCCATTTCCCATTGCATGGTGATTCACCTCATGGCCTAACAAACTGTGGTTTTTGACTCCAACACTCATTCCCCCACATCTCATTCCAAAAACTTTTCTAAAGGAATTACACAGTTATATTTCTTGACCATGGCGAACCGTGGACTGAATGAGCTGTTGACACTCTTATGTTATTTCAGTCTCTAATTATCGCAGAACAAAATCAGAACAATGTGATAGTTAACAAGTCTCTTCACTTAGATGACTGACTTAAATGCATCTTTAAGGTATAAACTTATGTAAGTTTCTTTGCATCTTGACCAGTGCCTTAACCGGTTTATTAAGTCTTGCAGTGGCACTTGGTTGACTTTTGATATGACTTTATGCAGATTCTTTTAGAGGCGTTTTTAACACCTAATTTTCTTCAGGAGTGTGCAGTCTACAACAAAACATATCTTCCCAAGATATTTGTCTCACCAGTCTGCAAGTTGCTAAGGTTTCTCTTTGCATAGTTACCAGGATGCACTGGCTCCCTTCCTGTCTTCATTTGATTTGTGTTCCTTATGGAATATAATTAATAAATTGCACCATTTTCTCCTCAGATGGGCCATGTAACCAAAATAACTCCACGATCCCTTAATTTCTGCTGTCTTCATTGAAGGTTTGCCTCTCATTTTCATCCCAGACATATACATGGACATTTCTACTACCGACAACCTAGGCTGTCATAAGTGACAGGCCAATGCCTGTTGTGATAAACTAACAGTAAGTCTCACAGACTAAATCTGTAAAACACAAAAATATGTTGTTTGTTGGGTGGTTTTTTTTGAATGAGAAAACTCATGATCACCAGTCTGCATAGATTGTATGCAGTTTTGGTCAAAACCTACCATGCCTATCTCAAGGTGATGCCATGTCTGGAAAGCAGTGTCTTCAACTTGAATCTTTCTAGTGTAAATACCACTCCCAGAAGAGGTGGGCCCTGCTCCGGCACCCAGCTGCATACAGTGAATGGGACTCCATCAACCCAATTTAAGTGACTCCAACCGGGTTGAGGGCTTATACCATCCACATATACACAGACCACATTTTCCAGCCTTTACACTCTTAATTACAATTCTGCATTCTCTTTGACCAGGTTTTCCAGAGCAGGAAAACCCAGGAGTATTGCATACCTTTCTTTACCATTTTATATTTCCAGTCCTTAAATATCGAAGAGCTGCTGAATCTAGAAAGAAGAAAACTTTCTGTCTTGTTTTTGGTGATTCGCGCAGGTTTTCCCGCAGAGTGTTGTGTTTTTGTCACCGGGGGTTGTATGGAGTATTCTGAATCTGTCAATATAATAAAATGTCATCTGCATTCAGAAAGATTGCGTGTGCTTTTTCCTCAAGTATTTTCCTTATGTTAGTGTGCAATTTTATTGATATTTTCACACATCCCATTACAGTAACAAATAACATAGGAGAGACCAGCTTTACACAGCAAACTCCGCTTGTCACGTAGGACGCCGAGCAGTTGTTAGTATAGTGGCCATGAGAATGTAATACAAAATATTAAGTATGCCTAATATTTTATCCCCAGAGTTTACAATATCTAATGTTAGTGTTACTCCCGTGCTCAGGTTTCTGAGTGCGTCGTGCTCCTTCTGACAGCGTTGCCATCAGGGTAACTCCTGCCTTCGATCCCAGCATCCAGTGTGACAAAGCACCGTGTGATGTTTGCTGTGACTCTTGAGTCACGGATCAATCAAAGGTCACTGCAAACAAGACTTGTGTCGCACGTTGCAAGTTCTTATTCAGATCAGAAGGTCTGACTGACGTGAGAGGCCAGCTCCTCCCTCTCCCCCAGATAAGACTATCTGAAGGCACTCATGCTTCCCAGCACCTGGTCACTGGAATTTAAATGAAGCTTGTGTAATTTATTCTTGGAAAATTCTTGTCTGTGAATGCCATGTGCAATTGTGCTACTATAGGACTTCGCTTCATAACTCTTCCTTTCCCAACTGATTTTCATTTGGCATTTCATTCTCCCAGCGGCTTGCCATCCTTTTGATTTAATGCCATTTATTAAACCTCCAGGGATGCTGGTCCAATGCAGGGCACAGGTAGAAGGCAATGCCAGCTCGAATGTCTCCTCTTGCTTTCAGACATTTCTGTCACCAAAGCAATCCCAAAAGAACTAAAATGGATCTGTTGCAGAGTTGAATGTGTATCCCAAGAGTTGTGGCTATCTCGTCTACAGCAGGCAAAGTTTATCGGTCTGCAGTGGAGGAAATGCTACAGAGGCAGTCTCGTTCTTCTGGAAATTGCCTGGCTCACGGTCCTAAAGCAGGATGCTTTGAACCAGTTCCGTAAGATGTCCAACAGCTGTTTTGGAAAAATCAGAACTGCAACTGAATCAAATCTGGGGAAAACAGGAACAGTGTGGGATTCCTGCTGGGTGCAGCCTTCCTGAGACAGAAGCTGGGCCGCGCTGTCTTGTCCTGGGGCTGGATCAGCCACTTTCTTTTCTGCACGTAGAGAGCCATGACAGGGTTGATACCTGGAGCCATCTGTGTTTCACTTACCTTCTTTTTATTCGCATTCTTTTCCCAAACATTGAAGTATTTCCAATATCTATCTGTCTATCTACGTATCTATCTATTTTTATGTGTTAAAATATATAGTGAAATATATATATGTATATTAAAAAACACAACAGTAGGAGCGAGATACACCCATACACCAGGAGAATCTGTTCTGTGGTCCTGCCAGTGCCTGCCAGGGCTGCCTTGGTCTTGACTGCTGCAAAGCAATAACAGATGGTAGAACTGCACCCACCATGAGACTAAGAAGAATGAGTTTGACTTTGAACAACATTTGACATCCTCAAGCAATCATAAATTCAATTTGTTTTACAATGGCTTGACTGTAAAAATGGAACTGATGAACATTTTTGAAAACCAGTGGCAGGGTTCCTTTTTACTGCAACAAAACTCTGCAGAGTGTTTTTTGTAATCGCATTCCCGAATTCTTTCCTCCTGAAGTGTTAGCTGGTTTATGACTTGTATTTGTAGATCAGTTTGAGTAAAGAGTATGTATGTATACATATATATATGCATACATACACACACACACACACATCTAGTCTTTCTTGAAAGTAAATTTAAGGAGTGAGATGCCAAACTAAGAGCACTGTGATACAAATAAACATAATAAAGCTGGAGCAGTCTTTGCTCAGAGACATTTCAACATTTAAGTAGATTGTCAAGGTCATTTACACTAGTAGATTCAGTCAGAAGATATTACATCTTAAATGCATCAGTGCCTGAAGGATGTTCCTGTCACCTTCTCACACGTCTCTGAATGAAACCATCGCTTTAAAACTTTCCTAACTTCTACTTCAGACCTGGAAAGCTATTTGTAGCTGTAAATGCTATTAATGAGATTATTTTCAGGCAGATAACACAAGCTTGGGTGCTGCCCTAAAGACAAATAGTTTTTTGCGTGGGTTATTTACAATTGAATAACTTATTTAAAAAACAGACAATCTTAAAACCTCCTCAAACACTTTCTCATCAGTGTTTGCACTTTTCACACACTTCTAACATTTTCTTTGGTTTGGACAATGAACAGTTCTCTGCTGAAAAGGCCAGAAAAATGTTTAAACAGAGGAACAAAGAAAGCCTGAATCATTTAAATCCAAAAAGGGTGCATTGTTTAAATGAATCAATCCACAGGTTGCAAATGGAAATCATGAAGAGATCTTCACAGTGGAGGACTGCTAACAGGCCCAGATATTAAACCGTACTTATTTCTTATTACTTATATGTAATTATAACAGGAACATATTTGTCGTTATATATCATATTTTTCAGTGTCCATGGGTAGCAAAGGAGTTTTCCAAAACCAGTACTGCATTCAGCCTGAAGTCAAGCAGATCACAATTACTTGAATATTTTTTTTTCCACGTCAGGAATGATTAGTTTCTCTTGCACCCTGACAGTCATATTGCAACTGAGCATTGGCCCCACAGTTATATCAGCTTCAGACTGAAGGAACCTACACACTTTGCAGTGTGAAGATAGTTAATCTGACATCAGCGCTGATGATGCTGATGGCCAATATTTAGGTGCACACTATGGTTTTCATTCTCAGAGCCCCTGTGGTCAAAGTACAGGCAAAATAAAGATGAAGCAGAGACATCTGAAGTAAAAAATCCAAAAACTGGGGACAGATGGACTATAATACATTAAACTTCGCCAGGTGATCTGACAACTCCTTTATCAACAGGATGTTATCAGGAGGAAGGGGTTATTTCACTCTGTGCCCACTGTGAGACTGGCAAAGTCTCAGCTTTAGGCACTAAGCCTGCTGAGGAAAGGAGCCACCAGAGAGGTGGTGAGGTGCCAGTTGGTCTCCTGGAGCAGTGAGGCATGGCTGAGGTGTGCTCTCAGGTGGTCCCAGGCATGAACCTATGAAACTTGGACAAGGCAGCAGCAGCAGCAGCTTTCAGACCGGGTGTGGGGTTCCCTGAGGCCAGGAACCACCATGCACAGGAGCATCTCCACTCCCAGGAGAGTGGAGTGGCAATGGGGATACAGACACGTGGGGCTGCCTTTTTCCAGTGGTTTGGGCTGTATCTTTAGTGAGCACACTACCAGCTATCCCTACCAATTGACCAGTAACTCTGAGCAAGAAGTCCATCTGCAGACTGCTCAGAGCAGCTGAGGATTTAAAAAAAAATAAATAAATAAGAGAAGAAAATCTGGAGAAGGAAACAAGCCTCCAGCTGGCAGGATGATAACTGCTAGAGAAAGAAGTGCATTCATTTCCTCCTCCAAGAAGAAGAAACAGAGAGAGCCTTTGAGATGCGATTACACAAAGCACCTGTTGCAAAGGACTGAGTAGAGATCTTTGTTAAAGTTGTCTTCCTATTCATGCAAGTTACTTGCCTGCATTCTTTTTTCTTTTTTTTCTTTTGAAGACCAAATTCCAGAACTGTATAATCAAAATACATTCTTTGCATACGTAATTAATGTAGTAATTTATGTACCCAGCTTCTGTGATCTCATATGTAAGAGCAACTGCTAATTAAGTAATTACATGCCTACCTGGTTTTTCCAGTGCGGTAGAATACATTTGGAAGTTTACAGGCAAGCTTGATGCAGAGGAATAAAACCACAAGCAGAGTCAAGGGAAAAATGACAATCTTGAAGCTGTCAATGGGGCCCTGGAGTGATTGCCACTTCAGGGACCCATTGTATGTCCCTTAAAAAGGAGACAACAGTGCTTTTCATTCTGCTGGAAATGTCATCTTCACCCCTCCTTCTGCTAACATCTGGACTGCACTGGGTTATGAGGTAGGTACTGTTGGCATCCAGATTATCCACACACTCTGGTCATGAAACCGAGCTCTCAGTGGGGTGATTGCTAATATCAACTATAAGCCTCAGTATAAAGTGGTCACAAAAAATTCTGTGCCCCATCGTAAAGAGGTGTTTTTTAAAAGTATGAACCTGAGATAGGTAACTCCAGTTGAAAGAAGAGCAAGCTTTTGCTTACAATGAACCAAACAGTTGCTACAGAATGAGAAATCTAGTTGTCTTAGACAGCTTATTTACAAATTTTTACTTGGGGAACAATAATAAAATATTTAGGACAGTTAGGGTATTAATGTTGTTTCCAGCCCAAGGAGCAGATTCACATAATTTTTCTGGAAAAGGTTCCCAATTTCAAATTGCCAGGTTTTACTTTGGCTACATCAGCAAGTATGCGGACTAGGAGAGTAAGCACCAAGAGCGCAGTAAATGAGTGACGTTCTCCTGAAGGAATAAGCAAATAAAGCAGAAGAAATATTGAACACTGTTCTCTGATTCAGCACGTCAAGGATAATGATGCCTAAACACAGCATTTGGCAGCCTTTTGCCCTTGTTTTGTGTGGGTTTCAATGACAGCTTGAAACACAGAGCAAAGGGAAGCTACATATTTTGTCTTTTTAAAGCCCTTACCCTGGGCGTTTGATCTGGGCAGAGACATGAGGTGCTGAGGCATCAAGCAAAGGAATAATAAGCTCAGTGAAGACCTTGATTAAGGCAATGATTCCCACTCTATCGTCACTTCCTTTTGATGCACGAATGCTAATACTGGCTTCGTAATTACAGTCCAAAGCAATTAGTAGCATTTGCTTATTGCTTTGAGAATGCCAAATGCAAAGTGTTACTCCCTGCCAGACCCCTCATCCTCGTCGTACGTCAGACGCACTTGCCTCTCCCCCCTGTTTAAGAGCAGAGCATTCTTACTTCATCACCCGCCTGGCTGAGGTAATACAAGTCTATCACCAAGGATTCCACAGAAGTGCTGGAATAATTACAGTCCTTTACACTTCCATACCATCCTCCCACTGGGAATTTCCAGTGCTTCATAAACATTAACCCAAACTCATGAATTTCCTACAATGTAAGATCAGTGTGTTCCATTTGCTCTAGAGGGACAGACACACGCTGATGAAGCCTCTTGAACAAGGTGGTAGAGCAAACCAGTGACAGCTCCAGTAATAGATCCCAGACGCCCAAATCCCACATCCCGTGTGCTGGATACTGGGCTGGCTGTAGCACGCAGGCTGTTACGAGAACAGCCCTACGTGAGGTCCCACACACTCCAGCAATATTCTTGCCTGCCAGTCACTAACAACTTTTTAAAAAAGAAAAGAAGGAAAGATTTAGTTTTCTGTTCTTTTTTTTTTTTTTTTTTAATCACGCACAGCCCACCACATGAAAGGCATGTCAGTCATGGACATCCACTTCCCACCACTTCCCACGTGGATAGGGTCCTCTACCCCAATTTAAGTGATAACAGAAGGGGAACAAAGCATTACCTTCTTCTCCAGCAGCGGAGTTTCCAACACTCTCCCTTTCCTGGTCAGTCTGGTTGGAAACGGCGCTTCCACTTTTTGTCCTTCGAAGAACACTGAACGCCTTGTTTATTTTTTTAAAAGATCTGCTTCTTATAGTGGAGCGTTCAAAGTGTCGAGCTGCAACAGTGGGAAAAAACAAATCAATACAGTTCAGCATTTCTGGGCTAGAACTGCACCATTTCTGCAGCTATCGGCATATGACAGGATGTAACATCAACAGCAAGGCTGCCTGCACCTGACTCCAGCTGATATTCCGAGGTTGCACCCAACTGAACCTGGGGTGGAATTATCCTACCTCCGTCCCACACCCTGGAATTGCCACCTTCCCTGTCTGTTTTGCCAGCCTCACACAGAAACCTCCTGTTAAGTGTGGTAGCTAGCCTGGGAGAGAGTAAACCTCAGTCAAGGCAGAATCAGCAACAACCCTGTGAAAAATGCACATGAAAGGAAGAAGCACTGCCCTTCCCAAGGTATAGATGTTTGACAAAAAAAAAAAAAAAAAAAAAAAA
>VXBW01003968.1:638893-649187 GCA_013400375.1 Thinocorus orbignyianus
AAAAAAAAGATAAAGAAAAGCTCATTTTTCGCCTAACTTAAGTGGGAAAATGTCCCAGTTACTATTACTCTTCCACTTCAATATCTCTATAAATAAAAGCCTTTTAGAGACAGCTTCCTGACACCTGGGGCACCAGGGCTGGCTGGGAGGGAGGCGTGGGTCAGTGCCCTGATCCCCGCTGCCTCCAGGGGTTGAGGATGAGCGAGTCCATCCTACGCTTCCATAAACACTGCTCTTCTCCATGTCAGCATGGAGATAGCTACGATAGAAGTTCTGATGAGGCAAATGGCTTCTCTGTCTAGCTGTCAGAGAGATTTTCTCATGTTATTTGCTCACTGTTGACAACCAGAGGCCTTTGCTGAAGTATAAACACGTAGTAGATTTAGTGGTTCTATATTTCTGCATTACCACTCTATAAATATTTATAAAGGTCCTCATAACATTTATTTCTTTAAGCTAAAGTTACTTAGCTTAAATACTTTCCCACAAGATAGCAAAAACCTCTTAAATATCTGTTTTTTTCAGTTTGATTTCTATGTATCACTATTATGGTTTCCTAAGGTTTGTTTTTTTCATCCTTTTTGTTCTAATGAAGCCGTTGTAATTCAATAAACCTGGGAACCACCTTACTAGCAAAGACAAAAGTTGTGCTGTGCCCTGTCTCTAAAGATCTGACCCAGGGGAGAGCTGTCATTTTGACAATGTTTTTGCACTGCCACGCTGTTGAACAGCACACGTTTGTATATTATATAAAGAACGTGTGCAGGAGTATCTGCATACTTACACTTCCATGTCAGCTGCTCTGTGTGAATACGGGCAGACCACTAGAAAAACAGCTTATAGTTCCCACAGATTAAAAAAAAAACAACAACAAACCCCCCTTTTTCTAAACATACGAGGAAAATATATATTGAGCAATCTTTATAATGACCATGTTAGTCATCACTTATAGTGATGTACTCCCATTTCTGTGATTTGGTTGCTGAGGAGGAGGAGCAAGCATGGCTAGTGATTTTGGTAAAAGCCCTTGAAAGTATTCTGCAAGAGTGAAGAGTGGAATCACAGTTCAGAGTTGAGTCCCGGCAGTTCCCAAAACTACCGACAGACAGAGAGACAGACAACCAGTGCCAGACACAAAGTGAACAAGCGGTCAATGTAAACCAAATCCCCATTTTAAATTTTAACTGCTCATACCAAAGGAAGGGAGGCATCTCCACATTTTCATACTAGTTTTCAGGAAAGCTGAAAGAACTTGGAACACATTTTTATTCTTAAACAAATTGTAGAGTTTAAACTTCATGCTACCAAAGTATCGTGTAACACGTGGTCGTGTTTAAGCCTTTTCCCCCTTCTCTTTCAAAAACAAAAAGTTGTATTTCAACCACCATCATCAGCTCCTATTATGAAATCTTTTAAAAGGCCCATTAACCTCTACCATGGGAACAGGGAATTGGAAGAAATAGGTAAACAATACTGGTTGTCTGCAATTGTGGGCAAAAGTCATGACTGGGATTATTGTGCAATCATCCCAGTTGTGTTTGGGACTGTGTAAAATTACCGGTCCGGATCATGTTCTCTCCCTCCCCTGATGCTTCTTCCAGGCCATTACTCCGTCATTGATGATTTTGAAACTACAACTGATTTCTCTCCAAAGTTCAAGCAATGTTTTGAGTTCCAATCTTAAATCATTCCAGCTTACAGATAGGAGAACGGGGTTGTAAATTGCTAGAGGCAGCTGAGATGGGCAAATCAGCATTTGGGCTGGAAATACCAACTTCTTTTCTGGATCAGCACAGCTTCAGTATTATACCTAACACAACTACTACTTTGGAGAAGCTGATATTCACAATGGACTTTGTGGCTTCTCCTGTTGCCCCTTCCCAAACCACCCATGCTCTGAGAACTTCCAAGGGCATCAGCAGCCTGTCCCCTGCTGCTCATATAAGGCATGGCCTTGGGTTGCTGCTGCAGCAGCTTTTCCAATTCGGCCTTTAAATGTAATGCTTGTAGAGCACGAGTAGGCTTTGAGCAACAAAAATAAGGAATTAGCCATGGTGAAAGACTGCAGCCAGCCTATTAATCATTATTTGCTCCTAGATTACTATAAACAAACAGGGAAGTTACTGGCCAGAAGCACAGCACCAGAGTGATCTTGCATGATGCAAAACAACAGCAGTATTTATTTATACTGAAATTATTCAATTAAATGCTGAGGCTCCCCAAGAGTAATCTGCGTATCTCATGCCATCTACTCACACCAGCTGACACAAAGAAGGGAAGCAGAGGAGCAGTGCACTGTCTCTAACTTTTGGTAGGTACTGACACAGCAAAGAACTTAGGAGTACCTGGGTAGAAGATTCACAGCAAAATAAAAGGGAGAAATAAGACACATGGGACAAGCATTTTGGAGCTGGTGAGAGCCTGTAAACCTCACTGATGGCTTCTAGTGCTTTTAGCATTCAACATGTAATACATCATTTAAACCCTACATCCTATTCAAGTGCTACATTAAAGTCCTAAAGTACTAAAAACTCCCCTTGACTTCAGCAAAGGTGGAGCTTGATGGAAACTTTACCAGTTGCTTTCATCACCTTCCAGAATTGGATCATTTTCTATACAACACACTTAAAAGCTTCAGCCTTCCCCACTCTTGAAGAACAATAAAAAACCAACATAGTTCCAAAAGAAAGTGGGAAAACACAAATTAGAACACACTCACACACACCCACAAGAGGGTCCCTCATGGAAAATGTGGGTACTTATCAATAGTTGTACATTCTTTTATCTATAGATAAAAGTGTGCATGGGGGAGCAATCACACGCAATATGTGTCAATTGGAAAGCAACATAAGACCTGCCATCAGCAGCTGTTGGCTTCATAAGTGGTTTTCAAGTCCATCCAAGACCACTCAAAAAATGGCACTACCACTCTGCAGGCAATCTTGAACCCCTGATTTTGCCTTTTTCTAACAAAATGATACCATTTATACAGTAGGAATTGAGATCGTATGTAATGAGACTGCAACAGGATCACTTAACGTAGTCCTTATTTAGAACCTTAACTGAAAAATAAGCCTAAAGAAAATCACAGCATATTTATATACAAAGCCTCAAAAAATGTTAATGCTGCTAAAATCAAGTTATCTACCACAAAAATAACAAGTGCAAGGACAATGAAATTCTTAAGGCATTGCAATGCTAGACATCATAAAACCACACAATCCAATACACTGCATTTTTCAAACTATGTGGATGCACATATAATTAATGTTAAGAATAAGCATTCAACCTGTTGATTCACGTGTTTTTTCACCCTTACTGTTCAATGTCTCCATCACAGGATTACATTCAACAGGTATAACTCGTCTCCTGGAACTTAGCACCTCAGCTGTGTCTTCCCCTCCTGCTGTCCCCACCTATACTATAAAAACTTTATGATGCAGTGAGCAAAATATGCCTGCAATGGGACAAGGGCTTTTGGTTTTTTTTTAACAAGAGTGACAGTATCAGCGTAACCTGATTCTTGCAGCTACAGACAGAAGAGCCTGCCAGACGGAAACTTTGTATTTAACGCACACTTAGCACACATCGCTTTTTAAAATAAAACTAATTACAATATCTGCTATGTCACAGACTCAACAAGCCAGCACTACTGAGATTAAGTTTGAGGCTTCTGTTGGCACAAAGCAGTGACATACAGTCTCTAGAGGTAAAAATAATAAAAAGGGAGCATTGCATTTAATTTCAACATGTTTTCAACTCAAGGCTTGTGTTTACCAAACATGTTCTCCATGGAATCTGAAATAACAGAAAACAATGGGGTTGCAGTCAGTAAATAATGAGTAAAAATGCTGCCTTTATGCCCTCTTATTGACAGAGCATATTATGGACAGCCATCCACTGCTCTAGCTCTGGTGGCACTTGCCTCTGATCTCAGTGACCTGAAAGTCACGTAAGATCCCTTCAGGTCAGCATGTACATCTAAATTACATCACTAACACATCAAGCTCTGAACACACCCTTGCTTCCTCATAGGGAAGGTCAGAAAAAGAAGGTCTTATCATGACTTCTCAGAAGCTGAAAAACCACAGATACCTATCAGATGCTCATCCGAGTGTTGAACAAACATCTCCAGCGCCATGACTAAGTAGTGGCTTTAGATGTCACAAATATTTCCCATTTTAAAAAACAGTTTTGTCTTATCAAAACCAATGTCTGATACTCAATAAGGACCCCAGAGATTAGTCCTATAGGAAGTGAACTGCATGTGATTCATAAATCACTGTGTCTTAAAGCATTAAAACAACACGGACTCCTTGTAGGGGTGGGGAAGGAAGAGTACAACATTTCCTGGAGTATCTTAGAGCTTTGTTTCCAGGATTTCAGCCTAAATGAGTATTGACACTGGCATGAGAAGTGTACAAGTCACACTATTGACCAAATATCTACATTTTGCTAGAGAAAAGCTATTCTGGCTTCTAATCCTCCTGTCTCTGCAATCTTCTCCTTTGCACATGTGGCTGGAAGAAGATGGGTTGGAGGGATGTTATGAGCCAGTTTTCAGAAGAAAACTCCCCAAATCCATTGGGCATGCAAAATATTCACTGCTTGTGGCTTTATGGGTTCCACCCAGTTGAATATGAGATACTTCAGTGAGATATTTCACCCTCCTATTAAAATAAACACACACTGTAAAAGCATTTAAAGGCTCCAGAAAGCCCATATCCAGCCACAGCACAAGTATGGCTGGAATGTTGTTTACAGTCTTCTGAAAACTCACATCATAGGAAATACTCACTTATGCTGTAAAAATTATGAAAAACACTTTCTTTGGAATCACCATTTTTTTACAGAACTATCAGAAATACTTTAAATATGAATTCCTTCATCCAAAGTTGAAAAAAGCCCAACTCACTCACCCTTCCCCTCACATAGAATCATAGAATGGTTAGAGTAGGAAGGGACCTTAAAGATCACCAAGTTCCACCCCCCCTGCCGTGGGCAGGGACACTTTCCACTAGACCAGGTTGCTCAAAGCCCCATCCAGCCTGGCCTTGAGCACCTCTAGGGATGGGGCATCCACAGCTTCTCTGGGCAACCTGTTCCAGTGCCTCACCACCCTCACAGGAAAGAATTTGTTCCTAATACCTAATCTAAATCTCCCCTCTTCCAATTTAAAACCATTACCCCTCGTCCTGTCACTACACTTCCTGACCAAGAGTCCCTCTCCAGCTCTCCTGTAGGTTCCCTTCAGATACTGGAACTATACCTGCCTATAGGCAGTGCTTTGCTCAAGAGCATGGAAAGCACCCAAAACCCAGTGGTGTGGCTTCTCTCCTGTTGTACCTGGATCACTGTCAGCTCCTGCCTGGCAAGAGAAGCTAATGGAGCTCTCACCCTCACACCTCAGTTTTCAGGAGCACTTTAACTGCCAAAACTCAGGTCAGTTCTCTGCCAAATCTCTGCTCCTCCTACTGAAGCTTATTCAGAGAAGCGGATCAAGGAAGAGGAAGCCCAACATTGTCACCAAATGAAAAACTGACACCTGGGGAGGGAGAATCTGAATCCTGCTTCAAGGGTTGGTTGCAGTTGGGAGAGGCTCATAAGAAAAGGCAGTCCTCTGTTAGTCCAGCAAGGAAATCTTGGGGAAATCTGATAATACCATCTAGGCATGCCAGCCCTTCTTCAGTCTGAAGTTAAAGAATTGACCCTAAAGGCTTCAGATACAGGTTGAGAACCTCTCTGTGAAATTGTGTCTTGTTTTCTTAGACCACCAGGACAGAACTGATGAATCAATGGATAAAATACATAAATTAGGCTGGAAGTAGGATTTTGACCCTGAAACCACTTAATTATAAAAGATGCCTTCAGAAGTGGGTACCAAATTACCAACAACACAAAACGGATTGCCCTGACAAAGCCAAGCATCATAGAATCATAGAAGAGCTGAGGCTGTAAGGGACCCTAACAGATTGTGTGGTCCAACCTTTCATGGGAAAGGAAGCCTAGATGCTTGTAGATGCTATAGGCTTCTTTAGGTTTTCTTACCTCTGCTCTGTCAGATCTCATACTATTTTTGCATGCTATAAATAAGAAAAAATGTTTTTACTCTGCTTTTTTCCTTAATTATTCAATTTATTAAAAAAGCCCACATTCAGGGTAGGAGGCAGTCATCTCATACTGTCCTGTTAAAAAACACATTAACTTATGTATTCATCCTACTAAAATACAGGAAATATAAAGAAATCCCAAAATGTTTCTTAGGAAGCTGCTCTTTCATTCCCCGTTTACGTCACTGCAGCCTTGGGAATTCCAATATTCAAGCTCTAATAACTACTTTTGCTTTCAAAATTAGAATATAAACATCATGCACACAGCTGGGTGTGAACACCACAGGCAAATCTGGGCAGCAGGTTTGGAGAACAGAACCTTGAGTAGGAGTTGCAATTATATTCCCCTGGGTCATCCAAGAGGGTGGCCTTGCCCCTGCTGTCCTAGGAGAGGGCACATCCTGCTTGACCTTGTTGCTCCCACAGACTGTGTCGGGGCTGCTGTGCAAGAAGCTGCCTTGAAATTAATCCAAACTGTGGATTCTCTGTGACAGGTTGTGGCATCTGGGTGACTCAGCCAGCCTCTGCGCCTGAGGCTGTTCCAGCCCAAGCTGCGATTTTGTTAAGTCACAATTTAAGTAGACTTGGGTCTTGTTAACAGTGATGATGGACCCCTTGCAGCAAAACCAAGGTGGCATAGGAAATGATGTCAGTTCATTATCGGCTCTGAAAGGGGGATAATTATATCCGTCTTCTTCAAACTGAGATGACCCTGATCCTTCAGAAGGGGAGCTGGCAATCTAACCCCTCACAGTGTGCTCGTGTCATGCTTCATCGCTTGCTAATTTTCACAGCAAAGGCACTACCCACATCACGATTCAAGGTGACCCAAGCCAAGACAGGATCTCCAGCTGAACATCTAGCCCAGTGTCCAGTGGACAGCAGCATGCTGGGGGCACTGGAGATCTTGGCAGCCCAGATTCAGATGTACATAAACTAAATCCTATTTTACTTCATGCAAATATTACTGCAACAGTCTGTCAATGCAGATGGCTCATGAAGCCACACTGACCAGCTCTATAGTGCAGAATAATCTTCCAGCTACAAGGAAAAAATTTTCTCTGGTTCCAAAATATCCGCCCCAGCTTGACATGGACATTGAGGATTAAAAAAAAAGTTGAGTAGACAGACTAAACAAAACTGGTAGTGCATTTAAATATTTACATTAGCAACTGAGATATAGGTTTCCACTGTAGTACTTCTTGCAATGCCTTGGACCAGAGGTTGGTGGTTTACCTATCTTCATCTGGTTGTACCATTTGAGGAAATTCCTTAACTGCCCCTGAAACAAGTTTGCTTCCTGAAGGGCAAAGCCAGACAGCTCAGCACCGTGGGTTTATAAGGGTGCAGTACAGAGGGAAAAGGAGGAGGAGGAAGAAAGGGAAAGAAATACCTAACAATTTAGTTACTGTATGTAAACAGAAAAGCCTCATGGCAAATCATTTCCTTATTTTTTGAAAAGCCAACTGAAGACGCTACAGCACCACGCAGGAGGGTTTACAGAGTACTTAGACATCGGCGTCAAGGAGGTCATCCAAAACTGAGCACAAACTGTTTTGCAAAGGCTAACCACATCAGCCTCCAGAGATGGGGCTGCTTCCTAAGGGGTTGTCTGCAGCAGGGAACTACATGATTATTCTAGTGTCTGTGGAATGATATCTTAGCCACAATATGTATATTGTATGTGTAGAAACACACACTTGAGAATAGCTTCCCTAGAGACATCCCTGTTTGGAAATAAGAGCATTCACCAGAGAAGTTACTCTGGAGTAAGAGTGTCATCATGTCACACCCAACTTTATAATGGATTAATTTCACTGTGTGCTCACACCATCTTTTGGGGATAATTTCTGCTCTTATTTCCCCTGTGTTTTCTTCTGTGCACCAAACAGAAACTGTGGGAGCTCTCAGTGCCAATTTTAGGTGCTCATTTCCCAATGCCACTGCACACCGTAACTCCAGGTTCTGCATCCCAATATTCTTTCCTCACACCAGGTAGCATCCACGTATAACCAAGGTATCAGTAAAATTATGGTTTGTTTTTAAGCCTACAAAGGTACCTCCCCATTCCCATAGCCCACGAAGAAGCAGGCATAATGAAACACAGATACACACGTCAATGGGCATAAGGAATGCAGGGAAGTGAATCAAGAGATCCTTCTGCTACTGGGGAAAAGTCATTGTTTTCTGTTAATTAACGTGTTAAAAGTATTATTTTAACACTGTTGCCCTGATGAAACTTTAGGGCTAAAAATGATCTCCCAGTTCGGTAAGCTGACTTTTCCGGCAGCAACCTTTATAAAAGGACCAAACTGTGTAAAAGCTGATTAATTTCATCAGCCATGTCTAGCAGTGGTTCAGGATCAGTTAAGAGGCAATATTGTCCCATAGTTCAAGCTCTGGAGCTCTGTGAGAGCCAGGGTCCACCCCTCAACATGCCACATCTTGAAAACAAGTTACGGGTTTGCTTTATTTCATGTGTAATAAAAAGTCCTTTGGGCTTACTATGTTTTTATTCAATGCCTCCCACAACACAGATTTGGCTCATTTGTGGGTTCTTAAAACTATCATAGCACAAAGAGCAGCAAGAATAAAAACAATCCCACTGAGCTTTGACTGTAGGAATGGCATTTTTATTCCTTGTCAGATACCTCAGCATCTCTAACACAAAGGAGAGGCGGGGAATGAAAATAACAGACATCCATCTACCTTCTTAAAGCACAAGGGAGATTGGGGCTTGAAACAGAGCTCTGGTGCTGCATCCAGTGTTACTAAAGATGCAGAATCAAGGGTCACCTGAAATTCCGTGCTCAGCCCTGGACCTGAGAGCTCGCTGTTGGCTTGCAAGGATGAGAACCAATTCTCCTGTATTTCAAAAGACCTGGAAGAATCAGCACTTTTTGCAAAGCAGTCAGAAGGGAGGGGAGGATAACATCAGCAAGTGCTTCCCTGGCACAGGGGACCACAGGCAGCACAGCTGTTCTTTTTGGAAATGTCAGAGAGGAAAAAATAAAAGTGCTGAGGGAGTTGTCATCAGTGAACAGCACAATAGGTGATTCTAGAATCATCCTGCACACAGTCCTAATCTTATCTCGAAAACATTGCTCAGGAAGCCCAGGTCTGACTAGCCTTACAAAAAGCAAATGCCACTTGAAAAACAGACAAGTAGATCATAAAATCACTTAGGATCCAGCTTCCCTGTTTCTCTCTCTTCCCTGTTTCTCACAAGCATGTCTCAGAGCAGATGCTGCAGCTGAGATAGCTCTGCAACAGCTCTCTCCTGCCTGGTCACAGCCACATTCAGGGCACGACAGCAGAATTTCAGACCAAACCCATGTCTCCACCTTTCTCCCTTCATCTTCCCCCTTTATAAGCCACCTGGCACAGGGAAGGGTCATGCAGGGCTAGTCATCCCATCAGTCTCCACAGAAAATAGCAAAATACTGCCCTTCTGAAGGAAGTCATACACCTTTGGAGGCAAAACAGGAGCCCAAGGTCTTTTTTAAATCTTGCCAACATATGCCCATGCAGCAAGTCACAACATCTCTCAGATAGACATGGGCTGCCTCCTGTCCTCCTTGGTGCCCAGGGCCTCCCAAATGAAAGGATGGGGACAGAGGGAGGGACCAGTGTCATATGGTGTCAGACCTATCGCACTCTTGAGCACTGCCAGGAGATGGGGCAAAAATTGCAGAGAACCTTTTTGAATGAAGAAGACTCAAACCCCGAAGTCAACACCAGAAAAAAAATCCAAACCTGAACCCTCTGCTTCCTTGTGTCCAGGACACTGAGGTGAAATGGAGATATTGAAATGATTCCAACTTCATCCCCATCACCATGGTCAACCAGAGGTGGTGTAAGAAGAAACCAGGATTTGTCCCTAGCCTATAGTTACACCGTTCAGTTTCTTCAGTAACTTATGAGAGAGGCAGTAAGTCCATTCACCCTTAAAGCCCTTGAAGCCTTCTGTGGTGATGTGGATGACCCTTACAATGACTAGCATCAACACTGGAGACAAACAGGGACCTTTTGCTCCCTTGCCCTTTAGCTGCAAATCTGACCATTCAGCAATGAGCTGTTGTTTTATCACCTGAAAACATCCTGCTTCAGAAGGACTTTCTGGTCAGTGTTAAAGTCATGGAGTTTGTGTCTGCCAGTGCAGGGAGATAAATTTCAATTAAAAA
>VXBW01003968.1:649194-707740 GCA_013400375.1 Thinocorus orbignyianus
ATTATCACAAGGGACAGAAGTGGAGTCTGAGGTTTTACAAAGCTCCCACACTGGGGTGTGTTTTTTTGGAGGGAGGGGGAGGCTACCACAGAGATTGCAGAAGCTGGAGTCCATGACATTTTATTTGTATTGTTTCAACTCATTCACCCACAAGCCCTCAAGGGATTTTCTGTTTTTTAAAATTGCTGTTTCTGCTAAAAACCACATGGTGTGAACCATTGTGGTTAGATACTCCTTTCCCCCCAAATATTTTTTCAGATCTCTACTGTTTTATTCCCTCCTATGTAGGTATGAAAAATAGAAATTTGACCAAGTATGCAAAACCTCATCTTATTTCTAATTCCTGCCAGTGAAATTAAAGAGAGTAATTTGCTGAAGTTAATGGATCTAATCATAGTGAGGAAAACGTCTACCACATTGATATTACTGTTTTCATTACTTCTTCCATCTTTCATAGCTTCCTCTGTCTGAGTACGGGAATAGCAGATAAGGTAATAACTAGAGACGAGGTCCTTGAACCAAACAAATCAACTCTGTAAGAGGAATTGATTGATAGAGGGGAGAACTTACAACCCCTATTTTCTTGGCTTGTTTTATTTTCACTGCTTGTAGTGGGTTTTGTAGGACAGTTTGCAATTTTTTTAAGGATTTCAGTCCAGGTGGTAATTTAACTAGGCAGAGGATCAGCTGATAAAACTCTGATTAGATGCCAGTTCTACAACAGAGCTATTTCACAGCCTGGCTTAACCTATGTTTAGTCTAACAGATAAATGTTTAGAGTCCACCAAGACGGCTGAAGTGAAGTTAATATAAAGATAGTCTCACCAAACCTGGCGAATCCATAAAACTTTCTTTGTTTTCAGCCTTCAACTCTTCATGTTTTGCTGAAATTAATCCCTGCAGCTTAAATTCACAATTTACTCATACATTTATCCATAAATTTCAAATAAGAAGCATTACCAGCTCAGAGTTTTGTAGTGCTGCAGTAGTGCAAGGCAATGGAAGACACATGGCTCGACGTGCTCAGTAGTGTTAGAGTTAACCATAAGGGCCCTTGATAGATCAGGTCAGCCAGTTTCTCTCTTTTCCTCCTTATTTTCCTTGAACAAGACAAGACACTCCAGGGAACAGCCCTTTCACAGACTATTTCACTGTTTCACAGAACATTCAGGAGCTTGGGGACAAGGGAATGGAGCAGAGAGGGTCTCACCACCACTACAACAAGGAGGACAGGGCTTGTGCAGCCCCAGCAGAAGTGTCTCTCCATGGACTGGTTGAAATCATCAACTTCAACTGACTTTGAAATTATGAGTGGGTGGTCTCCATTCACCTGTTGCAGTAAAATCCAGAACCAGCATAGTCTGACCTTATTTGATCTTGAGTTTGTGCATTTACTGCAGTGGTTATAATGGAGTCTGGGGCTAAGAGCACTTTGTATTTTTAAACCAAGTTCAGTTCCCCTTTGCCAGATAGAAAGAAACATGCCGCTGTCATGCTGTGCAGTGTTCAAGGTCACGTTTCCCTCATAACCTTGACGCCTCGGTGCTGCTGTACCGAGCGGGGCTGACGTGTGGGAGAGGCAAGAACAAAACAGGAACTGAAAGGAAGCAAGGCAGAGACCAAAATTTAGGGTAGCCAGGAGCAGCCAGGTGGAAAATGGCTAAAGAAACCAAAACACAGTCTGGCACTGGTGATGACAGAGACTGAATGAGCATTACGAGTCATGTCAAGTGAACCAACAGAAAGATTCCTATTTAAAGAGTTTAAAACCTGTGTCTTCTCTCAAAATATATAGAGAGCAGAAGCAGCCGACCCACACTTGGCAGGTAGTGTCAAGAGAGTTTATGTAACATTGCAAAAAGATAAGCACCTATTTATGAGCAAACTGTTATATTTACCCAACACGCAAGCAAATACGGCTCTCTCATCACAGACAAAAAACCTTCATGCTGTCAGCTGTGAGTTCTCTTGGTGTTGTAAAGCACCACAGGGCACAAAATCACTATGGTATTTTCTTGCGTTGGTTGTCAACCTCTATTTGCTGGGGATTTGAAAAATAGAGGAGACGTGAAGCACAGGAAGATCTGAACAACAATTAGCAGACCTTTACAAAAAGCAAGGAGGCTATCACAAATCTGTGAAATGCATTTTCTCTCTAAGAGAGAGACCATTAACCTCTCTGCAATACTGAGTTAGCTAAAATACGAGGGGTGCAAAAATACGAGGGATGCAACTAAGCATCTGCTGAAGAAGAGGGGAAAGATAAGGGAAGAGAAGGACAAAGGAAGACAGAATATGTTGCAAGGTAGGTGGAACAGGAGCAAATGTGTTTTGGAGATATCTGCTATGGGTCACAGTTCATCAGCTCTAGAAGAGGATTACCTGTTCTTGGCCTCCCTTTATAAATTTCTTTTGTTCACTTGGGTCATGTTACTTTTATTCAAGCTTAGATTACAAAAAAAGGCAGATTTGTGGGACTGTGCTTTTATTTGCTTTGTCAGCTCAAAATATTAAGTGCAAGTTTATATGTACGCTATATATCTTATTAAATGCTCTGTCCTGTTTTGGTCTATTCTCTTCTGATTTATTTTGAACTCAAATACCATAAGTGTAAGCGCCTTCAAACCTACAGATGCTTAGACCACTGGGGAGAGAGCAGAAAAAAAGTGAAATCCAGCAACCATTACTGTCCAACCTCATTACACTCATGCCTTGGAAGGATAGAAGAAGAATGTACTGGAATTTAATCTCCTCTGAGGGAAGAAACTGGAAGCAGCATGTTTGTGAGAAACAATGCACACTCAATCATCAAGATACGCAAAATTTAAATGCAATTTAAAAATGGACATTGAGAAAACGTACCGACACAGCACTAAGGAAAGTGTATTTATATGGCCATACCTTTGACCCATAATAGCACAAAGCAGGTGGAAAGCAGATGTGGAGAGCACAGCTCATTCCCAGCACTGGAGGCTGTGAAGGACATGCAGGACACTGCCAGTCCCACATCAGGGCCCAGGTGACAACAGCGGAGCATGAGGACAGTGTGGATTGCAGTAGCCACCATTGGGCACCCACAGCAGGATTTTCTCCACATTTCTAGACCAATTTACTAGTATTACTGGTATTACTAGCAACTATGCTCACCCCCGCAACAGATCCCCATGAAAACTGTAACCCCACAGTGCCAAGAGCAAAAAAGAAACCCCAGCATATACACAAAGGAAAAGAATTATATTCATCCTTTCTCCAGCAGTGCCACCTTCCTGCTGTAATTACAACCCAGGTAGTAATGTTCGAAGGAGAGACGTGCCAAACGTTTAAAACAGAAGCAGTGGCAAAGCTCCTTTGGGAGCTGACAAGGGCAAGCTACAACCACCTCCTGGGATTCCTGCTCCCACGGCAAAACCTGTTTGGACCAAGGGTTGTGTTGCAACATGTGCTCTTCATACAGAGCACTTATTTCTGACTGTAATTTAGCCTCTTGGCATGAGGTGCTCAATCCTATCAAGTGAAAGAGTCTTGCTCATCCATACCAACCTATACATCCTCATAGAGTAGCAGCAAGCACAGGGTAATCTCTGCTTCCAGTGGTCTCCTGTGGATCACAGGACAGATTTGGTTAATCATACCCATCTCCTCTCCATAAAAGCCTGTTCCACGTGGGATGTTTTTTGGCCATTCATACTGTTGAGTTATAAAACCCACAAGATGCTCCTACGAAACCCTTCCACTACTCGTTTTACGTGGGAGGGAAAGTTAAAAACAGCGGGACATCACCACTGCTAACTGAATGCTAAAAATAACATATAACAATAATGCTTATCACATACGGGAGGAGAAAAGAAAATACCTGAATTATGCTTTCAAAAATAGTATTGTCTGTTCCGAATAAAACATGAAACATAACGAGGCTATCAGTAGACTAATCTTATCAGTTCTGAAGAGGAGAGAGGAAAACGTGATCCTCAGGCCACCTAAGATTCTCCTCGTACTTTATTTAAGAGGTTACTAAATTATAGAAATTCTACATTAAGAATATATTAAAACCTGTCTAATGAATGATAGGACTGCAATGCGTCATATAGACAGAGATGTAAGCTTCCCAACAAGTGCACATGAAATGACTTGCTGACCTGAAACACTTCCTGCTGACGTGATTTCAAGAGAGTTGAGGAGGAAAGACTAAATTCCAAAGTAACACACTGCTGATCGAATATTGTAGCTGAAATTTATACCCCTAGAGACATTTCATTCACTTATCTTACATCATTTAGGAAAATAATATGCACAGAGTTAGCAGAAAAGCAAATAAAACTCAAATGATGGTTTTTGCAAATATCTCATCTTAACCTGACTTCATGCCATGTGCCACAGCAGTGTTGTGGAACAAGACAACAGAGAAGTTGATGGTGATCGTTTCCTCCTCACCCAGGAATCCATTATACTCAGCTCAGCACCTTGATAAAAAGAGGAGAGAACGAATACCAGAGCAGATACAGTCAATGCTATGTGTGACCCTTTATAAATTTGATTGTCTGCCTGCGCTGCTGAGAACAACAGGACTTTATCAATAAAGTTTGATGGTGCTACCAACAGAAAGGAGATAGAAACTTCATATAAATGTGGCATGACCTGCCCACCGTTACAGTCAGGTTCAGGATATATTGTACAATATATAGAGGTTATGGATGCTTCACTGTCCATTTTCTTTCTGTAAAAGTTGTATGGCATCCACTGCAATCTCCAGTCTGTTCACTAGGTTGCTCCTGAATTTGCTGCAATTTACATTCAGAGTCTGTTGTCAATTAATAAATTATACGAATGAATAAAGCATGTTCTAGAGGGAGCCCAAGGATTCACTGGCTAAATTCAGTCTTCACCAGCTGCAACTTTGCCGAGGGCCTAGGGGTGAATTCAGCTTTCTAAGATGTTTAAAAAACCAAAAGTTCACATTCTTGATCTCAAAATAGAGCTCAGCTGCAAGCCAGGAATCTTTTGATGGCAGTGGGCTTTTAGTTACGACACACGATGTGCCGTTGACCAATGGATCCCTCCACTGAGGTACCAGTTCAACACAGGGGGACCTGCCTGATCCCTCCTTTTGAAACAGAAAGTCCCAGGAAACCATATCTACACTGTCACAAGGACCATGCTGTTAGTCCAAGGTTGCCAGTGATGTTACCATGAAACCTGTGTTTGTCTCCTGTAGCGTTGGCATCCTTGTGCACTTGGTCACTACATGGCTTGGGGTGGGGGCAGTTTGGACACACAGTCACATGCCAAGATGCCAAAAGGCACTTCTAGTTCCTTGAGGAGAGTTCCACTCATGGAGGAGGTCGCAAAACACAGCAGGCTGCTCTGTAGGCTGAGGACCTTGAAGGCAGAATCCCCCCGAAGGTCAAGAATGTTAAAAAAAAAACAAGGACCCTGAGACCTACTAGTCTGCTTCCCTGAAGTGAAAGGAGCTGTGCTGCAGCTGATCTCAGAAGCAGGATTCAGGGAAGGATTTTAAGCTATGACAGGCAGAAGAGCTCTGCAAGAGCAGTGTTTATCCTCGTGTTGCAGGACAGCCCAGTTCTGCCAGATTTGTCAGGGAAATAGCTCAAGGAAAAATATTCTTGTCACACTGCCAGTGCCAGTGCTAAACTAGGTTAATTGTCAGAGAGATGCGGAGGTCGGCCAAACTTGCAGCATACGGACCATGTGGCTTAATGTCAGCCGAGAAACGAGAGTCTGTTGCTTGTGAGTAACCACCAACCTCCTGCAGCTCCCATCACCTCACTCTTCCCTCCTATCCAGCCAGACCCCCTGCCCCGTGCTTTGCCCTCTTTGGTTGACCATCCCAAGGTGGATGGTTGCCCGCTGTGAAGCAGCCTCTGAGTTGGGCCAAGGCTTGCCCCCTCCGTGCTCCCGTTGACGTGGGCAAGGCATGTAAGCACACTTCTTTTAGGCAGCCTATGCAAAAATCAGACATAACCAAGACATAACTCACTCATGAAAAGAAACCTTTCTGCCAACNGGCTCAGGTTTTACTTTTTGGCAACAAAATGCACTTGTTGAGATTGACGCTGGCCAACATCAGCCTTTTCCAAAGGTGTGAGAAGGCTCCAGCCATGAGAAAACATTCCAGCAGAGTAGAAGGTCTAATTCTGATCTCAGCTGTGTGTAGGCAACCGTGAATGGAGTAAAGGCGAGCTCGATGCATTCACAGAAGGGATGAAGCTGGACTTTTCTCCAAGTATTACTGAATGCCAACTTTCCTTGCACACAAAATTCCCAGGCAGAATCAACAAACTCTTAAAGCTCTCAAAGGGTTTTTGGTTTCTGAAGCTGTCCCAGACAAATTTATTTCTGCACCTAGAATCACAGAGCTAGGGAAAAAGCTGGTAACCAGTAACACTTACTCATGCCAAGATGTGAAATGTGGCACACTCTAACCTGGGCTGTGGAACCAGGCGGGACCTGCAGGTTGGGAAAGGTGCCGTCTCTGGGAGAGGGTGGCAAAAGGCATGGGAGAGACCCAGCCCCCACCGTGCCAAGAGGAAAACACTGCATATTTGGCAGAGTGCAATTAGCCCTTGGGTCAAGGAGTGACCAGACGCAAACTGGTCAAGATTAATAGAAATTACTCTTTTCTGCTGCACCTCCTTGTGCTAGCAACTTAGTCCGTATCAAACACACCACCTAATGTACTTAGAAAACTGACTTTGGGCACCTCAACACCATGAGTTTAGACCACAGTTCCTGCTGTACTTTGAAGAATAATACAGTATATTTGCAGCTCACCTACATGGGCTTCTGCTTGGGGGCTTTCAGGCTGTATTTCATACTAAAATATCAAAATTTACTGTTCGGTTCTAAAGGCTGGAAATACAAAAGGAAAGAAGCAGAGTCAAGGCATAAGAGAGGAGAGGAATAAACAAAGACCAGAAGAAGTACAAAGTGGTGAGGGGACAAGCTGGGGAAGTGACCTGGAGATTTTGGGAGAGATCTCAGAAGTCTGAATGAAAACCAACTCCTTGGAGAATCTGCTGCCCTTGCAGAGAGCTTGGGAAGAAAAAAAGGGAATCCGTGAGTGCCCAGTTCCTACTGCTCCCTTGTACCATGGTACCTGCTCAGACTTGCTATAAGACAATACCCAGAGCAGTAGCTTTCTAAAAAAGGACATTGTGGACAAAAGGAGCCAGGAACTGACAAGACTGTATTTCTTACTTCCATGCAAGATGCCAGAGTTTGCCATATTTCCATCCTGGCCCTTTTGTAAGGCTGTAGCACAGGGCTGAAGCTAATGGGCAGCTCTCCATGCTTTTCTCCTTCAACTGACCTCAGTTCTGCTTTCCCTGAGACATCCAATTCTAGTACACCGGAAAAGACCCTTCGCATTTTATCTGAGCGTGCTTTGTCCTGGCTATTTAATGCAGATATTCTAAATATTTCCTTTATATTTTCATTCAAGAATCTTTCCATTCAAGCCTTGCTTTCCAACACTTTCAGTTTTAATTAGCCTCACAGCTTAACTCCAACGCAGATTTCCATGCACGGAGTAAGGAGGCCAACACATGGCTTTTGCAGTGGGCTAAAACACGAGCCCAAAAGGTGCTCCAGGCTTATCAATTTTGTCATGAATAATTCATGCCCTGTGCTCCCCAGCCTCTCTGCAGCTAATTTCACAAGGGCAGACTTGAAGCCAGACTCAAGTTTCCCCACTGGGTTGGACAGAAATTAAAGAAGTTGGCTGCATGGTTAAGCTCAGTGCTAGAAGGGGGCTGGGAGGGTGCACCTAATAGCTTGAACAAAATGGTTCTCACTGTAAAAAATACGTGCCCAAGGACACTAGAAGACAGCTGGTGCTTGTGTCTCTTCTTTCTACACTGAACGAACAGAGGAACTAAATTTTACTGGCTGTGCAAGCCTGAAGTGCTGGTTTGAAATTTAAGAGAGCTGTTATGATATAGAAGTTATATGGGGAAATTGGATCCAGTTAATTTGGTGAGATCCCTTTGACGGTTTCACATAAAACTCAAAAGGGGCAAGAAAAAAGAAGTAATTTTTTTGCATGAAGGAGTAGGCTGCAATAACAGACAATAGATTTTTTAAAAAATGGCTGGTTTCAAAATAGTGGGGTGGATCTAGCTGGTGGATTACCAGCGGTGACTACGGGCGGGAGCTGTTTAACCCCTGGAGGCAAGCAGTGCCAGCAACAGTGGCTGCCACCGGCTCCCCAGTGCTTGACCTGTGCTGGGCACAGAGGATGCTCAGCACCCTCCCAGGCACTTGCTTGGTCAGCACGTGCCAAAGGGGGATTACGTTGGAAACCACCCCTTGCTTTCCATGTGACTGAGGTCCTCCGAGGGACAAGGTGAAGTTAGTCGCTGTCTAGTTTTGCAACCTCCTTCCCGTCATAATTTTGAGCGGGTCATTGAGCTCAAAGGGCAGAAGATCCTTCTATTGAGAAATACCCCTCTGCACAGGTCCTGCTTTAAAGTGAAAGGGATAATGATGGAAGCTGACACCCCTTGGTGTGAGCAGTGCCAGTGGGTCCTCACCCCCAGGAGAGCCTCCTGCAGTGGCCACAGGCTGCCTCTCCATCCACACACCTTGGTTTTAACTGGGGGAACAACTTACCCTGACTCAAAAGACTGTTTGTGCAAATATTTCCTTTCTGAAGACATTTTAGGTAAGAAAGACAGAGAGCAGATACCTGTCAAAGTGTCTTTACAGGAACATTAAGGAGAATGCATAGACCTTGGACTGGGGTCTCCTCCAGACCCATGTAGACCCTTACGACGCTGAGAGCCATTGGGTTGGTGTGGCTACATTCCACCTCCTCCCAGAAGTTTCTAGAAGGAGAACTCACAAATTTCTCTTGTCCTTCTGCCAAGTGTGTCTGTGGGCCTTCCCTCGGGAAGGATCACCCTGGCTTATCACGGGTTGTTCTTCATGACTTGGCTAAGAGCAAGGACAAGAACAGCATTTCTGCTGAGATCCGTGCTGAGCATCAAAGGAGGCACGATAGGCAATGGCCAGGGAAGTGGGTTTAGTGCAGGCTGCGGTGTGAGGAGATACGTATTTGCTTGCTGAGAAAACCTATAATTATCAGACTGCTAATAGAAAACTAAAAATAACAACACACAACCTTTGTCTCATCAAGCGTCACTACAGCACATCCACACACCTCTCTTTCCTATCTGTGTGGCACCCAGCTGAAGTGCAAAGGTCTGACACAGCTTTTCCCCAGCTTCACATTTCCCCAGCTTCACATTTCCCCTTTGACTCTCCTAAAACTGCCTCTTTATTTCTTAGACGGACTCCAGAGCCCGCATCTCTGGAGGGGCTTTGGGCTATGCTGTAATCCCTATTCCCCAAGCCGCTCATTCCACACTTAGGAAAAAAAAAATGCCCTCAAACTAAATCAAATAAATGGGGTAGAAGGGAAGAGACGGGCTGTATGAACAGGAGAGCAGTGCAAATCTCAGTTCTCTTATTCTTTCCTCTTGTGCTGGGACCAATGATGGTAACCACGTCCCCGATGGTCCTCCAGCTCTTCCCTTGCTGCTCACACTCACGCCTGTCCCCTCCTCCGTCTCCACTGGTATCTCTGATGGCTGCCAGCCAACAAAATAATGAGTCCTGACTGAGGCCAGTATTTGTACTGGCCAGCAACCAAAGATAGAGTGACAATGAAAAAAAAAAAAAAAAATAAAAGGAAATGCTTTCCACCTACTACGGTCTAGTTTTGAGCCATGTGGCAAGTGGTCAGATACGCTACACATGGTAGTGGCTTTTTGGTTGCCTGTGGGGAAAGATTTACGAAGCTGCATCTGTGGAGTTTAGGGGTACAAAAGGGCTGGAGCACTAAACCTGCACCCCCAGGTGCCAGTCTGCCCTGGGCACTGGTGTCTGTGCTGTGCTGTCCAACTCAACATCTTTGCATGAAAAACACCCTGCCTTCAAGTGCCCGAGCAATCTAAGTAGCAACCTGTAAGTCATAACATTTGTATAAACTGACCAAACAGGACTGAAAACAGTATTTATCTTCTTCTTCTGACTGCAGCTATTAGAGAGGACCTTGAATTCATCCCACAGCTTAGCAGGGCAGTGCCTTGCACAGCATCCAGAAGCAGCCAGAGCCACCAAATACACACAGAGGAGGAGGAAGAAGAGGAGAAATTCCTGAAATGAGCTCAAACTGCCCAGCACCCTTTTGGATTATGTCAGCCCCACTAACTCCTGCTTCCCGCTGCCTCAGCTAGAGATGGAGTGGTGCAGGAGGTCCTGAGCACCAGCTCCTGGATCCAGGTAGCATCCAGGGAATGGGGACCTGCACCTCCCATTGCCAACAGCCGAAGACGCACGTCCAAGCCCCAGCCCACACCCACTCCGTTAAGCACAACCGCCGACATGCAGCAAGACTAACATCTCTGTGGGTTAGAAGGCTAAATAAATAGGAGACGAATAGCTACCGTGCGTCCGAGCCCTTTACCCTGGGAGAATCAGTGAACCTGAATTCCCCAAGAGAAGTGAGTAGGCTGCGTCTGCGCCTGTGCTCTGATTAATCTCGTCAGTTTGTTTTCCTGGAAACTAGACGTCCCAGATGCCATTGTTTCCACTATAAGTGTTCATCTGCTCTGTTTTGAGCTTGATTGCTCCTGTAGCCTGCTTGGCTTAACTGAGGGGGTGGGGTTGGGGTTGTCCTTTTTTTTTTTTTTTTTTTTTCCTTTTAAAATTAACGTTCTTCTACAAAAAAAATAAATAAGTAAATTAAAATGAGGGCATAGCTGCAACCCCCAATGCCAGATTTATTAAGTGTTTAAAAACACCTATGGCATACAGAAATCCTGAGCTGTTGTATGCAGCGTGACTGAATTATTAATAGCCGCCATGCATATCACACAAGAATTTCAAAAGGGGACTTTGTGTTTCTGCAAAACACTGCTATTTTTGTCTGACAGTAGAGACAAAATCATTTGGAAATTAGTCTCATTGGTACTAATCACAACTGTTACTAAAACATTCCCACAATAGAGTCAATTTTTCATTTTTGAGCAGAAACAGCCATTTCATTCATTATCTCAAAGAAGATCTTCAGAGTTTGCAATTTGTGAAAATAAAAACAAAACATAATTAATCAAAGCATACTGGAACAAATATCTATTTCTAGTCATAAACCCCCTATTAACTAATACAGCAACATTCAAGCACAAATTAAACTGGTATCATTTATGGATGATACCACAGAATATTTGTTTTATGGGTTGGAAAGATCAGCTATGGGGTTGTTTGAGGTGTTGGTTTTTTTTTATAAAAAAGCATGAAGATGAGGTGTTTTTTAAAAACAAAACAAAACAAAAAACCCATGAAGATATACGAATGGATTGCTAGGCTTAATTTTGCGTTACAGAGAAAATAACAATCTGCTGTGGTCAGAAACAGAAATATGGGAAATTTCTTTCCTGTCTCAAGTGAATTATTCCTGGTGAAAGGCTTCTTCAGCGTTTTGCTACAGGCGTGCAGCTTTACACACAGACCATGATGCATGTGCACACAGAGAGCACTCCACCGGGGGTGTCTACCCTGATGCCCTCTCCTCTACGCCCACCCCCCCTGCAAGGCTATTTATGAAAGGTAAAGAAAAGACACCGATTCTGATATTAAAATAAAAAAAGACCAACAAACAAGCCAACAAACAAAACCACCAACCCCAAAACCAACAACCAGAGAATGTCGGCACAGAAAAGCAAGTGGATGAGGGAAAAAAAAGGCAGCTTTGCTCAGTATGTCTCAGCTGAGAGCAATGGGGACGTACTGCTATAATTAGCCCTCGGGATGGGAAGCCGCTGGTTCACAGTACAGTTTGAAGCTGTCGGCGAGAGGTTGAGGGATTTTTTTTCACACGTACGCACAGGCACAGACACACGAGAGGGCGGACGGACAGACAGACACATACCCCCTCCCAAAAGGGCTCCTGATGAGACCCCCTTCCCGCCACTGGGGTGAGACAGACAGACAGACACAGCACGACGCTGGGGTGACTGTGCGTACTCACAGCTCGGAGTACAAGAAGTGCAGGTTGCCCACATTGTCTATGTAGTTTGCCGGACTTAGCCAAGGTAGGACCAGTAACAGGAGAGCCTTCATGTCCAGTGCAGGGCTGGCACTGCTGCTGGGTTTCCTCCTTCCAACTGTCCCTCTGAGCTGGTGGGACACACAACGTGAAGCCTTTGTGCCAGCCAAGCCCCCTTCTAAGCGAGCCTTCCCGTTTCAACGCAATGGTGGCAACATTATGGCTGGAGCTTAAATCCCTCAAACGGCGCTACACTGCAAAAAATCATTGACCTGTAAGAGGATTACTCGATCTGGCTCTCGGGTGGGTAGATGTGAGGGTTTTAGGGACAGCACAGCGTGGTTGGCGAGACAGTGACTTATGCTGCAGAGGAGAGCGATGCTCGGGGAAGAGACCTGCCTCCTGCAGGATTCAGAGTGGTTCTTCAGAGGCAGCTGGTACGTTTACATCACTGCCCACAAGCAGATGGGTTACGAGCTGAACTGCATCACAGAAGGGTGTAGCTGTCTGACAAGGGGGGAGGAAAAAAATATACCCCCTGTGGAGTTTTGAAGCAGGCGATATCAGAAGACCACACCTTTTTTTAAAGTAAAACGCCACAAAAGATCACAGCCAACTGCTGGCTGTTTGCATCTCAGTCTGAATTCCCCAAATCCACTCAGATGTTTTTGTGCAAACATAAATCATGTCATAAACCAAGGACGTATTTTTTCTCAGTTGTGTATTGTTTGCCTTTTTTTTTTTTTAAATGCAAACATTTCAAATAAGGATGCTTTTAATGGACTACTCCATAGCAACCAACGTTTAAAAAAATATCAAGTTCCCTCATCGATTACAAAGCATAAAACACAGCAAACTTACCTTGTCCCATCAGTGACCTCATCTCTGGTCAGAGCAGCTTTCATTTTCTCTCTGAGAACCAGGATTGGTCTGAGCCTGAATCATGCAAGAAATGCGAGGACTGCTGCCTGCCCCGGTGACTCTACCAGAATCTACTTTAATTTATTCACTGAGAACACAGATCACGCTCAGTCGAGATTTCAGATGGGCTCTGAGCCATTCTCACCACAGGCACCAGATTGTTTATGATTATGATTTTACTTTTTATTAGAAAGTCACACACTTTGTTCTTTTGATTCACCAGCACTAAAGAGAACAGCATCAGCTCAATCTGCTCTATGCTTGGGTGTGCTTGAGGAGCACAATGCCCTTCCCCTCTCCTGCCCTGCTGTGAGTTGGAGGTGGGATGGCAAGGGAGGCTTCTACATTTCTGAGAATGAAATTAGGTAGAAGCATACCTTTGGCGATAATTAATTAATACTATGCTTAAAAGACATAAAAGTACTACACAAGGCTGCAGAAGCCTATGATATGCCCTACTTCTGTGATTCTAAGTCCTTCTTTAGTGGTCACTCAGAAAGTTCCCTCCTAATTCTTCCCTCGGGTAGGAATACCAGCGAGGCTGCTCTACCATCCCTCAGAAAGCTGAAGCCCCCATCAGCAAAGGTTCCCTGTGATTTTCTACTCTTCTGCATCTGCCCCTCGGCCTTAAAGTAACAGCTCTCCACACCAAGGAAGGAAAATCCATGTCATGAGTGGCAAAGGAGAAGTCACCCATCCAATATAGCACTGCCTGGTACTGCACTGCCTTAGAGGTTTTAGGGTTTGATGGGATGGCAGACCACTGCTCCATCCCTCCAGTCTCCTTCTCTCTGGGTTTGCAAAGCCAGAACTTGGTGGGGGGAGCCTGGCACAGGGGAGGAGGAACAGCACGAGGCTGTGGGAACATGTCACTAAGCCAATTCCTCCTACCCCTGGTTGGGCTCAGGCCAAGTGAGCCAGAGGCATGGGATCTTGAAGATCCTGAGGGTAAAATCCAGGCCAGGGACATTCAGTTACAAGCACTGGAATAAAACTTGTCAGGCTTTCCGAGGATCAAATAATGGTTTACAACACTGCAATTCTGCAAGGCATGTATGTGAAGGGTATCTTTGCTACTGCCTCGAGGATGAGAAACCAAGACACTAAAGTGACTTGCACATGCCCATGTAGGAAAAGTAACGCTAGATACCAGGAATTGTGCTAGTTGTGTGGCTTCTGTGTAAAAAATGAAATTCCAATTTGTTTATTTATTGCGTGGGAGTTCTTTTCCTGCCAGTTTTATGGCCACAGCTCCACCATCTCACATCATTTCTCGGTGGTTTTGGCAGTGTTAGGCTGATGGTTGGACTCGATGGTCTTAAAGGTCCCTTTCAAACTAGATAATTCCACGATGCCATCTCAACAAAAAAAACCAAAAAAAAAAAAAAAAGAAAGAAAGAAGGATCTAAAAAACATTGAAGTCAGCTGTATGTATAGCAAATGGAAAGGGGTATTTGAGTTAGATGGTCAAGATTTTATGGTTTGAATTGGTAGAGAAAAATAATAACAGCAGCTCTGAGCAGACTGTCATGCTGCATGAGTATTGATATCTGTACTGGAGGTCTGTCAGAGAGAAGTACTGACCACATACAGAAAATAAGTAACTCTGCTAATTTTTCCCCTTGGCAGCAGAAAGCTAACCTTTCAGAGCACTGCTGGGGGCTGCTGCCACGACCTCTTACACCATGAGACAGAGCATCCTCAGCAGGGAAAGTTAGGTCCAGAACTAGGTGGGCTAAGGGCACCCAAATCCTTAAACACCAAGCCTCTAGCATGTGAAGAGTGGGCTCTTGACTTTTGCAAGGGGTCAAGAAGCTGTTTGCTAATAGGATTTTTTTTCAGCTTTAGTAATGTGAGAATGTCATAATTTTTGGTTGGTTAAATCACCATAACTTCAGTGTATATTTTCAGTCAATAAATACCTTATGAGAATCCAGGTGCTTGAGGAAATGAGGTCTCCAGTTCAAATGGGGACATGTTTGAATGGCAGACTGTGGAGCCACTTCCAGTTATGGGCTTGAAGACTCAAAAGCCTGCAGCCACGTGAAAACATCTCCATGCTCTGGCTCATCAGCTTTACCATGTCTGTGTAGGAATGTGCCCTGCCCTGGTCACCCAAGGCTTCCTCCTCAACACACCTAGGAATACAACTCACACCTGAAAACTGCAGGGGAAGTCTTTTCACTGGACAGAAGATACAGGTCAGAGAAAAAAAGGGCATCTCTTAGACCCTACCTCTCCTCAAATCTGCAGTTGTCTGTCAGCAGGAAGCACAGCCCTTTGCTCTTCTGACTTCCTTTCAAAAGGCAGAAGCAGCAAGACAAAAGCAGCAGTACATTCAGCCTGTGAAATGGATCGTTCATCACCAGTATTCTCCTTGCAGGGGAACCAAACTGGTCCCTCAGAGGTCTCTCCCAGAGGTAGGAGAGAGGATGTCCTGGCCACCAGGAGGGGCAAGTCCAGCCAGGGAGCTCTTCCACACCACATCAGAGAAACTGGAGCTGTGGGCCTCCCGGTGTGGTGCATGGGTAAGTACTCACCTGGAAGAAAGGAGTGCTCAGCTCCCGAGACCAGTACCAAACCGGAATATTTTCTGCTCTACTTCTCATATAGGTCATTTGTGATTCAAAAAAGGATTGAAGAAAGGGCAATTATAAAACCCTTAATGTACAACTGAAATATTTATGGTAGCTCAGCTTCCTAGAACCCACGGGTCTCTTTGACTAAATACATGCTTCCATTACGCAGCTAAACACAAGGTAGCCACCCAGAACTCCTAAGAATAGCATCAAGTACCTTGAGTGCATGTGATTCTAAAAAACCAGTGACTTATTGTCATACATACAGACTACATTCAGCTCAAAATTCATGATACTGTAGGCATTCATTGCGACTGAAATCTAAAAATCTTACTTTGTGTTAATTGTCTTTTTTAATCAGCATAACTGAAGATACTTCTTCCTCCCCTTAAGAAAAAAAGGGTGTAAAGCAAGGTCTAGCAACAGCAACTTACTGGGTTTGGAAATGCTGTTCCAGGTGACCACGTTGCACGACCTCTGAGCAGTGTTCTGTGAAAGGGCAGCTAACCATTAGCTTGTCCAGAAGGTTGTTCACTAGTATGCTGGACTTCCTGCACGTCTGAAGAATCACAAGCTTGCGGTCCATGGGGCAGAAGTCTTTTTCCAGGAGGAAGTTGGTAAGGCAGGCGGTGCAGAAGGTGTGACCGCAGAGCGTGTCTAAGGGCTGAAGCAGAGGTTGCAGGCAAATGTGGCAGATCAGATCATCGTCTACTTCTTCGGTGTAGCTGTACAAGTGGTTTTCTTCTGGTAAATGCGCTTGGCCGCAGGTGATGCAGAGTGGCGGGGAGCTGTCCTCCATTTCTTCTTCTTTCTGGTTCATATTCAGAATTGATGCAATTCAAAAGAGGGCAGGCGGGAATACCTGACCTGTTTTCTATTCTTGAGAGCTGCAGTAAGGCTTGTGTGGCATCAGACCTGTGGGGAAGAAAGACGAAGGGTTATGTTTTCTCTTACAGTACTTCCAGTATGGATCTGGATATGAGGTACTCTAGCCAATATTAGGGAAGGATTGCACCTCTGGGATGGGAGGGTGAAACCAAGAAGGGAACAGGAACAAGAAAGAGAGCGTTAACTCTTGAGAGCTACCAAGCTGGTGAGGGGTCTAGAGAGCAAGTGACATGAGGAGAGGCTGGGGGAACTGGGCTGTTTAGTTTGGAGAAGAGGAAGCTGAGGGGAGACCTCATTGCCTTCTATGAATCTGTGAAAAGAGGTTGCAGAGAAGTGGGTGTTGGCCCCTTCTCCCAAGTGAATAGTGACAGGGCCAGAGGAAATGTCCTGAAGTTGCAGCAGGGGAGGTTTAGATTAGATATTAGGAAAACCCGTTTTACAGAAAGAGGCATCAGGCGCTGGAACAGCCTGCCCAGGGAGGTGATTGGGTTGCCATCCCTGGAGGTATTTAAGAAAACTGTAGATGTGGTACTTCAGGCCATGCTCTCATGGCCAAGATTGTAGGGGGGTTTATGTGTGTATGGTTGGACTTGGTGACCTCAGAGGTCCTTTCCAGCCATGATGATTCTGTGTTTCTGTGACTTCTTTTCTCCTAAAGCTAGCTCAATTTACACTAATAATTTCATTGTAAAGAAAGCTATCAAAATAGGAAGAAATACTATAAGCATTTAATTGAAGTTGAGTTGAAACCCTTAAATTAGCACGTAATTGCAGTTCCAGTTAGATTTTGCAGTCACATTACAATGCTGGAAAAACACCATCATGTATAGGCAAATGTTGAAGGACTATGTGCAGAATCAGAGGTGAGAATAAGGGTTACTGTCCAAGCCGCCTGCTCAGCACGGCAAGGGAGAATAGGAACTTCTTTCTGATTTCAACGCTTGTCTGCTTATCTCCCCTGTGGCACAGCTCTGGATGCCTCAAGTCGGGCAGTTTCAACCATCTGCACCAGCACAACCAGCTAAAATCTTAATTTTACTTCCCAAAGCACCTCATGCGCTGAGGTGAAATCCACAGCACAAGCACTGCATCGCACAAAATTAGGCCTGTTGCCTTAATAATTTGTATTACAGAAACCCAGTATGCCCCTAACTACAGACCCAATTAGCTCTGTCCAGAGCACCTGCCTGCTGGTATTTTAAAGATATGAACTCTGTGGGTGGCAGCAAAACTGAAGAGTAATTTGTAGTTTTTACTTGATGAACCCCGACTGCTCGTTGGAGTGCTTATGTCTCATTACATCTATGCTTATTTTGATATACTGCTTTGAAAATAAACATGAAGGTATAAAATATGCAATGGCCTAATTACTACTGCTGCTTGAAAATGTAAATCTTATTTGCTGCTCTGTTGTAACACTGTACCCTTGCTTCCAGCTTGACTTAATTTGCTGAGACAATATGTCAGCCTCAGACACCCACGTTTGAGGGCAAATGAGGGAAAGAATAAATAAAAAAAAAATCTGACTATGACAGAGCACATTTTCAAGTAAAATATAACCTTTTTTTTTTATGCAAAGCTCATGGGCTCTAAACCTGAGAAATTAAACTTTAACATGGCAGGAGGTTTCTGACATAAAGGTAAAATAATAGCCCCACTAACTCTAACCAGATGCTTAAATGTCAGACATCCACTTTAATGCTTTGCTAGATCCCATTCTTATGTAGCAATTATGCTAAGTGGCTCTATAATAATATTGTTTGCTGGCAAGACTAAGTTCTGCATAAGATCTGTCTCCTGATTAGCAGTAGCTTCATTTGAATATAAATCATCGCCTTTTAGAATTCTTACAAATATTTAAAATGCTCTTTACCACGGCAAATACTTCCTTTTGCAAAAATTTTCACCAGAGCTTTATGAACAGCCCTTTGTGAAGAAACTAACATCTTTCTGCAGTGTGGAAAACAGCTCTTCTTGTTGTCTTAATACAGGAATTCAAAACAGTATTATGCGGTTCTCCTGAGGTGATGCATAGCACAACGGAACAAGAGAAAAGATGATCCTGAGGCTGTAAAGGTACTGCAAGTGACTCCTGGTAGGCAGCTCCTGACCGTCTTCTCCATGAAGTGGAGTGACCACAAGCTAGTGTTTGCTCTACCAGCAGCTAGAGAGAGCACTTGGCAGATCTCTGCACCTCTCGCTCATGGGGGGAGCCCAGTTAAAGTCAAAAGGGCTGCCTGCAATACACAGTTTGGGAATTTGCAGGATTATGGCTTTAAAAATACCCATAAAATGAGTTAGAAATCAATAAGGCATGACAAAAATAGCATTGCTTTGTGAATTTTGTTCTTGTCTAAGTTTTCAAAATGCCTGGTGCCCAGGGGAGTGGGCAATATCGTACTGGTTCTCCACTCTCCTGCCACGTTTTCTTGTACCAGCCCACACAGGTGGACTCATGTGGGTGCTCTCCCCATGCACCATGCACCAGAATATGGCCAACCCCAACATTTTGGTGCCTCATGGATGTTCCCAAGGACGGTAACTCTTGCTCCCTGCTGGCAGGAGACCCAACGCACAGCTCCTATCTAGCAAGCCTGCTGAAAGCTGGACCCTAAGCCCTGCTCTGGGGCAGGAGCATCCCACAGCAACAGGAGCACCAGCATCAGAACGTCTCCCAGCCTTGTGCCTCAACTCTGAAAGTAGTACATATGGGAGCAGAGGAGCACAACACATCAACTCCTCTGATATAAATTTGGTTCAACTGGGAATGGTGCTACAGCTCTGAAGCAACTACAATTATTTCCACAATGACAAAGGAGAAAGAGAGGCATTGCTGCCCTAAGGCCACACTCTGCGACAGCAAAGATGATGAGAGACATCCCAGTGGAAGCAAAGCCAGACTTTTCTGGCCACATTATGGATGCTTTTTATGAAGCTGACATGCTAATACATTGCCAGTGAAAAAGTGCAGGTGCACGTAGCTGTACCTGAATTTTACAATGTTTACATGAATTACAAATGCTAGCTACAGCACAGGGAAATAAAACCATCCATGTTAATTAGTAACATAGGTTGAATTTTTAATTCAAGCCTTAAGGCCTCTATTATTTAGAAAATTCAGACCAAACAACAACATAAATTCTGGAAGAAGAAAAAGTTCTACCAGCCTCTTCTGGCTAATCTGGTCTATGTTCACCCACAACGATCCTTCTTAAATTGCTGTACATGTTAAGCAATGCAACGACCACTGTCTGTCCTTGGGAGGTGATTATACCACCAGAGGAGGTAGGATGGACCACGTGCTGTGGAGCTGTGGCACGGATTCAGCCAGATCCAGACGTTGCTTGTAATGTTTGCAGTCATTTGTATTTACAACATTTATGTGCTGTCATAACAAGTTACGTAATTAAGCTCTGGTGTTAATCTTTGCTAATGGTCCCTCTTGAACAACGTAGAAAAAGGGGATTTAAAATTGACTTACTGATAACCAGTGCATATTTCTACTTCTTCTATTAACTATGAATAATAAAATACACTTTGAGCAAGGAACTCTATACAGGTAGATGGTAAACCACCGCTAAACGAAAAAAAATTATTACTTGGCTGAAATTCTCTTCTTTGAGGCCTGTGCTTAGGGGAAGGAATCCTGGGTCCACCTGCAGTCAGTGCCACTGACAACCTCATCAGGGTGAGGATGTCACCTTGCTGATCTCATGTTGGCTTACAGAGAGAGCCATATTTGCAGGGAGCGGTTGCTGCGTGGCTGATTGGCAGGAGGAGCTTTTAGATGTGGTGGTGGTGCCAAGCCCAAGACACCACCAGTGTTTGCTGCTTCGCTGCTATGCAGGAAGGTTCTGACAACTTGAATCCCAGGTTTGCATAATTGTTATAGCGCCCAGCACAGCTTCACTTTGATAAATAAAATTAAATACTGGCTTGTATGAGTTTCAAAATGTTGTGACATTGCAAAAAATCAAGCTCCAGTTCAAGGCAGAAACCTGAACCACAGGAATATGGTGCAAAAGATGAAGGAAGAACACTAGGTTCAGCAACCTAGTCTGGTGGAAGATGACCCTGCCCATGACAGGGGCATTGGAACAAGATGATCTTTAAGGTCCCTTCCAACCATTCTGTCATTCTATTCTATGACTGTCATCCCGGATATCAATATTGCCAAGTTTTAAGCCATAAGCTGCGATGAGAATGGTCACATCAGGGTATGAGATAAACCTGTGACCTTAGTCAAAGCCAGTAACATGGTAACATATTTTTTTTAAAAAAACAAACTTACTCAACAGTCTGCACCAATTTGCATCTTACGGGTCTTTGCTGCTTAGGAATTTGCAGCCGCCAGAAGCATTTAAGAGAATAACGAACCAAACTCAGACAAAAAGCACGGGCAGTAAACATGGAGAGTAGGTAGAGAGAATGCCTTTGCTCAGTCAAGCCCATAGTTGCTCAGAATCTCCTTGCTCAGCCAAGCCTGTAGCTGTCCCATCCCAACGAAGCATTTAAGCGACTTTAAGCTTAAGTCCTGACTTACCATCAGGGTTACACTGGCAGCAGCATAGCAAAAGAAGGGTTTGCCCAGCAGAAGTGGCAAAGCCCTGCTGCCTCCGTCCAGCCACACCGTCAAATATTAACCCAGCACTTTGGGAGGCTGCCCTTGGAAGTAGCGTGGCACAAAACGGAAGAAACTTCAGGTAGCAAAAAAGCGCAAATGAGTAAGCAAGCCTGAAAGAGAAAGAACTAAGTGATGAATGATAGTGAGGAAGCAGCCAACGCAGGAAGGAGTAAATAGATGCCTAAAGGCTGGAGAAACAGTGATGCGCAGCCTGGAAGGGCAGCAACTGGCTTAGATCCCAAATGGTGAAAGACAAGCCGGGGAACGGGTGTCACTGGAAAATGAAGGAGTGACACAGATGAACCGCAAAACAGGTAGAGGAATTTGGCTCCAATTGGTCTGAATTGGCATGGCTTGGGGATAATGAAATCCCCAGAGGCAAAGGAAAGGGGGGCCAGCATGCAAAGAGAAAATGGATTCTGAATAGTACAGTAAGATCACTAAATATTAATTGGTTTCGTTCTGTTATTTTCTCTGTGTTTAAGTAACGGATTTTTTTTTAATGCTCCTCTGTTATTTTTGGACCCCAAGCACATGCATAACAAAATCTGTATCTGCTGATTAAAAGTGGGTATCTTTTCATATCCTGTTTCTCTCCGAGAGGTAGAGGTACAACCAATAGAGCTGTCATCTTCTTATCCCCTGTGATAACGCGAAGCCCTGCTGCAGTCCCTCCCCAAAAGCTGTATGGGTTGTTATCTCCTACAAATGTGCACCTCTAAATGAGTCAGGGTCATCCTTTTATGAGGTTCAGCGTGGCACCCTGTGGTCAAAATTCCTAGGAGCATTGGCACCTTTAACTCTTTGAGGATGCCTCAGCCCCACTAGAGGTGGGCAGGTCAGGAGATGTGCCCCATCTAGTGGCTCACCCACACCGGGGAGAAGAGTGGATCACAGCCAGGAGGGAGCAGGGTCCTCCTTCACCCTCTAGCAGAAGCACAACCCCCTCAGGTTATGTAGGGTTAGCTGTGATGCTTACTCAGAAGATCATAATCTTTGCTACTCCTATGAGCATCCAGGCTACAAAATCACTCCACCTAGTTCATATTCAGGGTTTTATAATGAGGCATCAGGATGAATGATTATACAAAACGATTTGCCGTTAGTTAGATAATTTCTAATGCTGTTTTAATTCATCAGTCTTTCACCAAACTGTTTTTCCTGGTAGGCCTCTCAGCCTTCCCATTATCACATTTGGTACTGCTAACTGCACCTCTTCACTAGAATTTTTTATAGATTACACTGACTTTACTCTTCAAGCAAGTATTTAATTTGGAGGTCATTGGGCAGCCTATTTGTTTCACAATCTAGACAACAGTTGTGGAAAACATTATAGGGTGACCCATACTCCAGTAATACCTGTTATACAATATTTTCCATCCAAAAAGACAGTGATTCATATTCCAAAGATCTTGCTAAAAATTATCCTATAATAATTTGCACCAGCTTTGGATTTAAGTGCAGCTATGCCAAAGAGGTGAGTCAGTCTACCTAGATTTGAAACTGTTGAAAGTTATAAAACACCAAGGTGCCTTAAAACCTTATCACCACATCTTAGGACCAGGGTTCCTCCTGCATGTACCTTTCTCTCTTTTCCCCCCTTCTCCCTTATTGTTAAAATCTGTCCTACCTATAGAAAAGTCACAATGTTTTCTTTCTGCCTGAGATGTAATCAGTAGTAAACTATCATCTCCAACAGATTTGTTATGGGCATAGGTGAGAAGCAGACCTCCAGGTAAAAAATATCAGTAGCTGGAGAAGAGTTGGGAATCCCAGAGATACTGATTTAGCCAATAAAAATTCATCTTGACTTTTAAAATTACAGGGAAGGCTGTTAGAAGTAGCTCTTAGAGGAAAATAATTGTATTCAAAAGCTCAGCATGTCAGTACAGAATGTCTCTGAGACAACAAACAGGAGCTCCAAAACCTCTCCTCTGCCAGGCCCCAGCTTCAAGACAGCTGGTTTTTCAAAGTTATTATTAGTCAAAAACTCCATCTTAGAGCTTATAACAATCAAAGTGCTTTTCAGAGCCTTCAGTGATGAAAGGCATTTCCAACTGAACAGAAAAATCCAACAGTACAGTAGGTGAATAACCCTGACTTTTTAAGTTGTAGCTCAAGCTGTGAAACCCAACAGAAATGTTATGCTGTGCCTGCACGCACAGTAACTTCAAAAACCAGAACCAGATTGTTTGGGAACAAAAAAAAAAAAAAGTTTTATCTGTGGCTCATTCTGGAATTTACAGAATAAACCAATGTTGGAAAGAGTTTTTTGTTGTGGAATTATGTATCTGAAACGTCTGCTAGGAATGTATGGAAATACATTCTGCTTTTTCGTCTGTCTCTCTCGCACGCCCACGCAAACCTGAATTGCTCTTTCTGACGATCTCATGGATACAAAACTTTACTCAGCATGCTAAAATGAAGAAGAAAAAAAAAGTCAGCCCAGAAGTAATTTGAGACTATTAGGAACAGCTGGACAATATGTGAGTGAAGAGAAGGTTTGAATAAGACAGTACATATCTTCAGGTTAGTCTACCCACACTATGAGGAGCATGTCCTGTGAATGAACTCACCTCAGCAGAAGGTAATATTTCTGAGAAGACTTGCTGCTGGCATGCCTCTAGTTGTGGAATGTGGTGTCGGTAGAGGTAATAATTTCCATTTCTTGCTTTTTTCAAAGTTCAGTAAACCCAGACTGCGACCAAGAGCTTATGCCAGGACTACAAGCTCCGAGCCCAGGTGCCAAGAGGAGCTGTAGCCAAGTGGGCAGGCTGTGGGTAACTGCTCCTCCAAGGCACACAGTCTACCTGCTCGAAGGAAGTCAATCATGTGGCCGAAGCCAGACTGTGAGCAATTATGATCGCCTCCTCAAGCGCTTCCTAAACATGTGCTCATCCTAATTAACATAATAAATGCCATCGGCATTTCACACATGAAATTGGAAAATGACCTTGCCAGTTATGTAACAAAGGCAGCGTTACCGCTCTGATTTGGCCCAATGTCTCTGGCTGGTTTTTGGCAGGGCTGGCAACCTCTAGTGAAATACCGCAAGCTCGCTTCCAGCCGTCAGAACGAATCACAAAAGTTGTGGATGCCCCATCCCTAGAGGGGTTCAAGGCCAGGCTGGATGAGGCTTTGAGCAAGCTGGTCTAGTGAGAGGTGTCCCTGCCCAGGGCAGGAGGGTTGGGACTTGATGATCTTTAAGGTCCCTTCCAACTCTAACCATTCTATGATCTGTGTGGCTGGATAACCATGGACTGCCTTTTGGGATGCCAGTAGCCAGGAACAGGTACAACAGTCCATGCAAACCGTGGGAGGGAGTCCATCTCTGGCCCCTGCTCTATGTGTGTCTCTGGGAAACTTGTCAACCCAGCCGCCTCTTGTGTTTCAGAGCAAAGAAATGTGGAGCTATGATGTGCTCCAGCCAGGTGCCCCTCAACCCAAATGGCTTACCCCCCATGCATATCTAGAGTCACACGGGGTGTATCACAGCAGTGAGACAATACACAAAAACCTTGCTGCTACAGAGTGAAGTGCAAAACTTGGAATAAATGCATTTCCTTTAAAATAAATAAAATAATATAAAATGCTCTGTACCTTCAGCATGAATTTGGTTCCTGATATTATTTCGATAATGCTGCTTCTGCCCAGTTTCCCAAAGAAATAGGCCAGCTCTGCACTGGTTCTCTTTCTCTCAGTGAGTCTCTTTGTTCATCCTTGCTCTTTTTCTCCCCAGTACCTTTTGAATCTGATTTTCAATTTCAGCCCCTTCTGACAGAATAGTAGAACTCTCCATATATATTAAATTATCACAATTACTGTGTGAATAGATGACTGGGTAGGACAGAGAGGGGAAAAAAAACTAAAAAAACCTAAAAATCAATGTTCTCACAAAAAGCAAAGCTGCAGTTACCCCATACTGGATATCAACGAAGACAGGCAGGAAAGGAGAAATATGTGTAGCCAGCCCCCAAGAAAAAATAATGCTGGAGCTATACCATATTAGACAAAGGTACAGGGAAGCAGCATTCACTAATTCTTTTGCCCACTGAACCCCAATATGTAATCCAAAAAACTTGTGCTCCTTCTCATCTCTACTTCCAGGCCTTACCACGCAAAGCAGCACAGGTACTGAGACAACCCACGTGGTCTGGAGGTACCTGCTGGCGCAAAAACATTTCTCCCCAAGCCCATCCCCTTGTTTTCTGGCTCCTCATGAGTCGATGCACTTTTTACTGTGCTCCCAAGGCCAAATGTACCCAGCATCTTGGAGAAAAAAATACCTTTTCCTCCACAGTGAATTGCTCAGCTGCTCACTGAGCTGATAGAGTGCAGCAAAACTCCCCGTGACCCTGGTCCACCAGGGGAAAAAATTACTCTCAATGTGACCACAGGCTGCTGCCAGCATGCAAGGGTGAGGGGCTAGGGAGTAATGGGGAGCAGGGAAAAGGCATGGATCATGCTTGGGGTAGATGGAAGACACATCTGAAGGGTGGCACTCTAGTTGCCAGTGATGCCCATCTAATCTCAGAGAAGACTTGCTTATCCTTATTGGAACATTTTGCTCACTATGCTTTGAAGATTTTGTGTCTTCAGAGGGCAGGTAAGCAAATCTCATTGATTTCCCAATCTGTGGGACAAAGAACATCTACCCCACCCCACTCTCCACACCCTCTAAAATGCTTTAAAGCAGCTTTTATCTCCTTTGTGGCACAAACTCCATTACGGTTTTGCAGGATGACATTTATGTTGATGAGGATGAAGGACAATCCGCCCAACTCATTCACAGCTTCGTGATGCGTGAGTGGCTCTGCCAGCACAAACACATCCTGAAAGCACCTGTGCAACCCCTGTTAGATGTTTGCTCTGCACAGGCAAGCACAAGAAAACCGCTGCAAGAGCTACCAGCATCTGCACGAGCAGCCCAGCGTGCTGACCACGTGTCCTCTGCACGGGCCTGCCCTACTTAGCTGGAAAATAACAACGCAATAGGCAAACTGAAATGCATGGGAATGTGAAAATCTTAACTTAATACAGCTTCACAGTAAGTCTTAATCTCTCTTCGCAATCCTCTCCCAGGGCCCCAAGTGGGTCAACAAGGCAGATGGGCAATGCTTCCTCTCTGTCCCCCCAGCTCCAGGGGTGGGAAATGCTGCTGGAGAGGGAATGAAGGGGCAGAAAGCAGCATGGAGGACTTCTGCCCCGGAGGGCACCAAATCCTTCCTTTACACCTCACCCTGCCTCCCACGGCCACAGTGCCTGCCACCCTCAGACCACACAGCATCTTCTCACACGTGACCATGAGATAGCATTTAATAACTACACAGTGCACAACATGTGAGGGATAACCCTGCTAATCATACCTAATGGAGCAAGCCCTGCTTTAATTACACCGGGCCTTTAAAACTGCTTCTCTGATCCAGGAGTCTCTTGATGCTTGACAAACTGCTTAATGAGTTCTCACAACACCCCAGGGGGACCTTATTTAGGAGCAGCCTCATGGCGTGGTTAGGTGAGAAGGGGCAGCTGGCTGCTTCTACACCATGGGACTGGGGGATCCCATGATGCCGATGTCACCAGAGTCCTTGTGGCCATAGGGATGCTCTCAGACCTGGTCTGAGGGAAAATCCTCATGAGCTCTGAACTTCTGAGATGCGTCGTTTGTTTGTTGACCATGTACTCATGGAGGGACAACAGGAGCTGGCTCCCCACTGTGACTGGTGTAAGCAACAGAGGCAAATGCTGTAGGTAAAACCTCTGGCCCACTACATAAAGTGGCAAAATTAAGCAAATTCAATGGATTTAATCATCTGTATTTCATTTTGAACTTGTGTGCACCTAACTCTAGTACTATGATTTAAATATTATTCAAGGTAATTATTATTACTAAAGATTATATATACAACCTATCATTTAAGTTATAGGTTTGTATATATAGCCTGTAACAAATTATATCTCCATCTTACTATTTCCTTCCCCCGCCACTGGAATCCACAAAAAATGACTGAAAACACGAATTCTAACCAAAAAAACCAGTCTCTATTGAAGAACCGCACGAAACAGTGACACTCTTCTATTTAAAGTAATGCATTCTGAAAGCATTCCCTCCCACCCAGTCACAGGGTGACAGCTGCTGAGGCCCATTCCCATTCAGGAACCTGGAAAAAGGAGGGCACGAGCTCAGGCCAGTATAGTCAACAAGTAAATTTCAACAGCTTAGGAGAGCAGTACAGCCCAGAGGCAGCCTCCTAAATAATGGGCAGACACACAATATGCAGCTGGAAACAGAAATTTCAAGGGGCAAGGGAAAAAGGTTTGGATGAGCTTAGAGGCATTTTGCAATGCCGAGCACTGGATTTTGTGTTTAAGAAAAATACACTGTTTGAAAGAGGGAAACATATTGCATGCTGAAGAGGCTGAACCCAGCAGCCCAACTACTGTGGTACGACTATGAGTTTTCTGGTTATTTTCTGGGTCTCGAACAAACAGCATACTGTCTTTCACCTAGTTATCCCTCTTATGAAATAGTGCTGACAGTACCCACTTGTATCTGCTGATAGCCTTGATTGCTTATTTAAGAGCAAACTGTGTGTTAGAACTTATACCCATCTTCCAAATGGAAAGGACTGAGGAGACATGAAGTATTTGAGCAGGAGTGGAAGCACCTCTCTGGCTAAGGCTGTGAGATAGTTCCCGTTCCAGGGCACCTTTTTGCAGCAGGATAATGACTAAGATCCCTGTCCAACAAATGCCTCAGCACATAAATTTTGTTTATTACAGTGACCAAGCCTTCAGCTACTAAAACACATCCTCTGGAGCCTGGTTCTGCCCTCCTCTGCTCGGGGCTGGGAAACAGCATCCCCTGAGTGTGGCACTACTCACTGGACTTGATTCATCACTGCTTTAATTAGAGCTTTGTGGGAACTCCCTGATAAAGTCTACTGCTAATTAACATGCATGGCTTGCTGATGGTCTTGTAACATTCTCCTTAAAATAAAGAGGCTTACTAAGGTTTTGTCAGCCAGGACACGCGAGTGACACTAGCCTGGGAAAGACAATTAAGTCTGTGGCTGAATTAATATCTGCTTCCAGAACCGGTTCTGTGGGTGTGGAGACCATTTGGGTGCTGCTTAATCCCATGATGAGAAACCAATTAGGAATTGAGTGCTCAAACTGTCCCGCTTCCTGCATCCTTCCAGTCAGATGTGATCTTCTGCATGTAGGCAGGCAAGGGGATATTTTTATTTATTTGAAAATCCAGCTACAAATCATAGCTATTTTAGTGCTCCAGACCCCTTTTGACTGAATCTAAACCGTGATGTTCTTCTAAATGGCAGTAGTATGATCAGATGACTCCTCAGACTGAAACTATGAAAACCCAAAACTATGCTACAAGATAATTTCCAGTAGTGAGTTCTACTTGCAAAATCCTGTGCAAAGTGACAGTTAAACGTATAGTGCAAAAAGCCACAAACAAAAATCAGCTTTGAAGGAGAATAGCAAATAAAATAACAGCCTCACCCCTATTTTTTTTGTAACAGTGTGGAAAGCGAAAGACTACAGAAAAGACAAGCGAATAGTAAACTAGAATTATATCCAAAATCAGATCAAAATCCACTTGTTTTCAGACAAGCCATTTTCTGAAAAGGTGCATCAATCTGGACAGAAAAGTAGCCGTCATAACTCAAAAAGAAATTGCGATATGTGGAAACTATCATTTTATTCAGGTTTTCTGTTTTAGTAAAAATGTGGGTGCATTAAAGTCAAAGGGGAGGACCAAGGAGGTGGCTGCCAGGAGCCACTAGACAGGTCGGAAGTTTCAGCGTGTTTAGTTCCTTGATTTCCTTGTAAAGGAGTAATTAGTGTTTACTCAGAGGGGTGGCACCAGTACGCAGTTGGAGGCAGTTGTGCATGACAGGAGCTGCCAACTAACCGTTCCCCGAATGTTTACCCAAGGTTAAAAGTTTCTGGTTCTGTGTTGAGTCCTCTCGAATCACATGGTTCAGGTAAGGATCTTTTTTACAGGTCCAGCTCAAGCCTTTGAAGAAAAATCTCGGAAAGATTGAGACATGCAAAGGTGCAGTCTGTTTCCAGGAGCACAAAATCCCATGGAAAAACTGGATGCGCACCGTGAGCAAGTGCCAAAGCAGGCAGCCTTGCATGATACCAGCGTGATGCCATTTTTACCAGAGAGGGGCTTCTTTAGCTCCCTGAAAGTCTCTGGTCACAGAGTCCCTCAAAACCATCCACAGACCTCCATCTGGCCCCATGGAGCGATGCAGCTGCTGGCCGTGCAGACGGGACTGACAGCTCCAGAAATAGCGGACGGCTTCCCTCCAGCAGCCAGCCTGGAGGAGGCTCTCTGCATCTGAAAGCCTTGACTAATTTACCTTCCTGCTGGAAACAATGTTGTTTGATTTCCTGGTCTGCAGCAAAATGAAGCTAATCTATCATCTCATCCTGCGTGCAAGATTTATTCGCCTTTTTGCAAAAGAAAAGTTATGCTGGGGGAAGATGCCAGCACCTTCAAACTTCTTCCAAAAGACAATTCAATTTTCTCTTCTGATAGACGATCACAACCCAGAGCCAGGAACATTCCTCTTTCCAGCTCCGGGCTACAATGGAGTCCTGATGCAGTTAATGCTCAAACACATGGGCTTGGAACAGCTCCTTCCAAAAAGCAGAACTCATGTGAGTGAAGGGGAGGATGCTTGTATGGGACCATGAACAAGTATGAACAATTAGCCGAAGCAGAAAGAATATTTTCAGGTGGCAAGAAAAAGATAACAAAGAGACAAGTTTCCCCAGATTGATTCAATTTATGTTTTTGGAAAATATACATAGTCTCTGAGGTTTGGGGTGGAAGAATAGAAAATAACAAATTAGGAACAGATTACTTCCTTAAGAGGAATTTTCAGTCTCGGGAAAGTGGATGGGAGTATTGAGGATACAACTCCTTGCAAGGCAGCAGCTTTCCAAGTGCCTGATGATGAATCCTGGCCTTTATTTGCAGATCATCATTTGTGCTTTTTCAACCACAGCAGAATAGACAGCGCTGTTTCAATAAAGTGGCTGAGCTGCCTCGATATTGTTCTGGATGAACCTGAATGAGCAAATGAATAGCGCTTTGGAGGATGGGATGAGCAGGGAGCTCCATTCCTACAGGTGATGGTGGGAAGACAAGTACCTTGTGAAGTTCACAGTACAGTCACCTAAGGTATTCTTGCTTTTCCTGCTGTTGGAGGAACCCTTTCCTAGTCATCAGGCACCCAGGAAAGGCATGAATTATAAGTCTAATATGTGTACCTTTCCTGTTTTTTTGCTGTTGTTTTCCCATGGTAGATGTCAAAGCAATGGAGATCTTGAAGCAAGCAGCCCATCCCTATGCATTAAGCACCTTCAAACATGCTTAGTTTTGAACATTGGAACAGGTTCTGCTGATTTATGTACTTGAACCTCTATTCTACCACATACTTAAGCATATGCTTCAGTGTGGTATCCTCATGGCAGCCCTTGGGTCCTGTGTTGACATGTCTGTGCATGTACCACGCTCCCATGTGGGTGATCAGTCACCAATAGAAATGCAACTTATAAAAAGTTGCATGTATTTGCATGTATTCACAGGTTTGCAACCATTGCATATATTCTGTACTGAATTACAAAACGATTTGAGTTAACAAACTTGAGTATAAGTGGAGGGGAACATGAGCTCAAGGTAGAAACTAAACCAAGTTCTCTTTCTCTCCTCACCTCAGGTGCAGTTATATGCTTGAAATCAAGCTTTAAGATACAGCAGGGGCAAATGTAGCCTTGATTTACCTCCCACAGCTGCAGCAAGACTGTGGGGTTTGACCTGGGGGAGGGGAAGAAATGGTTTTCCAGAGGATTAATAAAAGGATGGGCTAAAGCGGCTGCAGTACAAATGGCACCTCTCCACGGATAATCAGTTGGATTTTAGCACAACTTCACTGAAGAAATAAACCTTCTTAGGAAAAAGAAGACAGAAAACCATGCTAATGGAAGCTAAGCATGGCACTCTGGCACACAAACACATCTGTACATGCATAAAGTAGTATTTTAACACCAGCTACCAAGGAACATAGGACAGGTATATTCTATGGCTTTCTCTGGGAGATTATGAAAATAATCCTGCATTAGATTATGAGGAGACTGAATCACTAATGACTGACACAGTAAATACTCATTGCTGCCTTGTTGCATGGCACTCCCGGGGCTGGTTTGTTTGCTGGAGAATTTCTTTCCACATTTGCTCCTCTGGAACTACTTTGTGCCCAACCGAAGGGTAGAAGCAGGAATAACACAAAAAACCCCATCAATACAAGTCTTTAAACTCACGTGTCCAACTTCACCGTGTCTCTCGTTGCTGCTGGAGGAGTCGAGGGAGGATAAAACCATGGGGTTGGGGCAGGGGCTCCACACTCAGCCTTCAGCCCCGGCTCCACAGGCAGAGAATGGTCGCCTCAGATTGGGGAGCCTGTGGCACAACAGAAGGTACAAAGAAAAGCTGAATTGCACAAACCTGAGCAATTTAAGGTTTAGAAAACCACACCTCCCCGGTCATTTCTCCCGCAGGCAGATAAGCGTGCGCGGGCTGTTAAGACGACAATGTAATTTGAAGCTTTTACTTTTCTTTCCGGCATATACCAAAGTCCATTTTCAGTTTGGCTCTTTCTTGCGTCTTTCTTCTTTCAGCATTGCAATCAACATGGTTCAAGTTTAATGAAGTCAAGGGGTTCAATCTTGAAAACTGCTTCAAGACAAAAGATTCATGTCAGCTTTCCCCTTGGAAAAGGAAGATGAGGCCTGCAAGCTCTAACCCTGAGTCTGTGCTTTGGAAGCTGGATCCTCACCTCATCCTTGCACATTTGAAGTTGGTGGTAAAGACCTGAACCATGTAAGAGCAATTTGTGAATTCCTGAAGCAGCTGGCTGAAAATACAATAATTTTCTGACTGTTGCAAAATAAAAGACTGCTTTAAAACTTCTTATCCGGTAATTTTCAGTTTAAAAAGCACCCAAGAAAGGGGCAGGATGTTGTACTGCAGATAAGGTGCTGCGCTGCAATGCAACAGCTGAGTGTGCACATTAATTACAGAGGCAGTGGTAGCAAATCTAATCTTTTTTTCAAAACATAATTTCAATGGAGTAAAAGAAACATCGATCTCCCAACTACACAAATCCCTAATTAATGCAACGACTTCAGCCATCATCATGAGCATTTGCTCCTGAGGAAAGAATTGTTATTCAGGAAGCACAGCAGACTGGGAGATGGACTTGAAGCAAGCCACTGCCTCACATGCCCAAAACAGGCGGAAGGAAATCCCCAACCCCTGCATATAAACATCTACGGCTACCGGGTCTTGGCCTCTAATTAATTCTTACACAAGTTTGTTTCCCTTCAAACATTTTAAAAGCATACTTGCTACTTGTGATTATAACAATCCCTTGTTAAATATTTATTTTAAGAAATCATCAAGGGACCTGTCAAGTCCTACCAGCGAGTGTGACCGTCACGCCCTTAGCCTGATGGAGGCTTCTTTGCTGCAGCATTTGCCTTTCCTGCCCTGACAGATCAGCATCCCTGCTCCCAGATGCTCAAGCAAACCTTGGAAGGGTTCCTGCTGAGAAGTGCTCAGTCCCCCAAAAACCCAGGTGTGCCGTGCTGGATGTGCTGCTCTTTTCCTGGGATGGGGTGGAATACAGAGGGAAACAGCCCGCACAGGACCAGATGTCCACGGCAGTCACAAGGCCAGATCTGCAAGCCTCATGCGTCAGCCGCCTGCAAAAATTGAACTATGCATATGCAATGTACTTTTAAAAACATGCTTAAGCTACAGAAGCTTAAACATTAGCAAATACATCCCCACAGAGCAAAGCGTGTGTTTAAATCCTTCCGCGCATGGGAGGTCTCTCCGAGGCTGATCGCCCCGGATCAGAAAGCCCAGAGCCCTGCTGTCACAGGTGACCACATCAGACACTCTCAGTTACAGACTTAATTTCCATTTTAGAAACTAGCCAAGCTTTCACCCCCTCCCACTGCTGGGAGGCTTTTCTAAGTTTCCAGACTGAGGGCCAGCTCAAACTCATTTGTTCTCAAGCCAACGTTACAGGATTGCTTAAATAGCCTTTCCCATCTCATGACATGTTTTCCTATTTTCCTTCCCACTCAAACTCTCTGCTCAGAAGAAAGGCTCCCTGCTCTCCTGCTCACACAAACAGCCCTCTTGGGCACTAATTCCTGTCCAAATTCTTCACTCTGCAATATGGCATTAATACTTCCTTACACATACCAGGCAAATTATTTCCCCAGAAGGCAAGTTATTTATTGGTTCTGAACCAAAGAGCTGCTGAGCTCTACCTGTTGATGGAAGAACTTACGCTGAACCTGTCTTTCATCTGCTGGGAAGGAACACAGGAGGATCTCCCCTGAACTGCAGCCTGTGTACTGCATTATTTACACATCCTCTCCTTTGCCTGCAGCTGGCTAAAGGCACTGGTAGTTTTTCTTCATCAGCAGCACAAAAAAGTGTGAGTGTTTTCCTGCTGCAATTCATTCTTTTGCACCAAAATGACATCATGTAGATCTGACTGGTGAAATGAAGCCTGTTTGATAAAATTCTGATGTATGAATCTGTACCAGGGTGTCAGAGGTGAAAAATGTTACATGTTCATCTGTTTAATTTTATAACAAATTTGTACAGTTTGTCTCAACCTATGCAAATACAAGGTATAAGGACAGACCCTTCCAGTTGCAGATATTCCATACTTCACTACTGCTGAAATTATTCCCAGGAGGACAACATGCCATAAACTCTATTGCATTAGACTTACTCACTTATTTACTTAGACTAAATCATTCCAGTGTATATTGCAACCATTGGCAGTACATGCTGTGCAAGCTAAGTTAAAAGATTAGTCAAGTCAAATTGTGGGAAATCGTAATAATCAAATGTGAGGTGTTAATATTGTAATGGATGCCATCTGCGTTAGGTTGAAAAGATCACCATGTCCTGCAAACACAGAGGCCTTTGCAGCCCACTGTAAAGCCAGAGCAGATGGGCCAGGGGCCAGGGTCAGCTCTTCTTTGCCAGCAGCTGACCCCTCTTTTCCACTCCCTGGCCCGGGCCAGCCAGCAGAATGCTTGCAAAAAAGGAAATAAAACCCCTATCTCTGGTGCATGTCACATTCCAGTCCACACAGATCTGTCAGGGGGCTGAGTTGTGCTGCCTCTTTCAAGTACACAAGGAAACTCATGCGCTGTTTAATATTTCTGTGATGTCCCCACAATGGTAAAACATACCTTTCCCCCTGACTTCCATGTACTGACAGTAGCATGGGGACCATGAGGCAGGGGGCAGGTGACCCTGGTTGGCGCTCTGCCTTGGTGGAGGACCAGCAGCAAGAAGGGGGAACCAAGGAAAGGGCACCAAGAACTGGGGGCCATGGCTCAGGGCAGTGGAGACAGACCACCTGGGAGGAGATGGGCTCTCCAGGGTGAAACTGTCTCCCCTGACCTTCATGATGGCAGGCCACATCCACGTCTGGTGGGCATCTGACATAGTGTGTTCTCACATGGGATTTTGCCAAATATATGCCTTAGTTTGTGGAGGCAAACTCTAAGGGGGGGGGAAAATAAAGTTTAGAAATTAGTCCAGAATGAAGGCCAGTGTTTTCATATCAGTTCCTTCTCCTTGTTTCCTCTTCATGAAAAATCAGCAGTGTGAACTGGATCACAAAACATGAAAGGAAAGATTGCCAAGCACTTGTACTATGGACTCTCTGGGGACTACTGAGTGCCACTGACAGTCTACTTGGAAACGAGACTATGGACTCTGCAGTCATTAATCACCAGCGTTAAACTAGCAGTCCTCTAGAGTGTGACAGTTTAAATAGGATGTTGACTTCCAAAGCTGACCTACTTGGTGGAGTCTACAGATGGCAAAGATCTTACACAGTGCATGTTACTCTGGGAAGTCATGTTTCATTTTTCATAAAAATTCACTGTCTTCTGTATCCTGTATCTTTACAATTTCTAGAAGACTCCTGAAAAGGAGAACAGGAGCATAATGAAGAAATAAAACCCACACAATTGAAATAATCTCCCTCAATTAATGAATAGTAGTACCCGACTTACAACCGCTATTTTCTGGAATGGACAGCTTTCGTGGGCTGAAAATGCACAGAATTAGATATGGTCCTACTGGGGAAAGAAAAAAAGAAACAAAACCGAAACCAGCAAGTTGTGCCATACCAGCAACTAAAATCATCCAGCCAAAGAGCTCGCATGGCATCCATCAGGAAGGGTGCTGGCTGGGAAAGCCCACAGACCCAGTGAAGCCCACAGACCAAGTAAAGCTCAGGGCTCCTTCCACCTCCTCTAGAAAAAAAAAATAAATCTGTGAACACATGAGCTGTACCTACGTAAGCAAAACAAACATCCTAGTGGCCAAGCCACTCCGGCTGTTGGGAGAGGATAGTATTACAGATAGTCAGGCTGTATATGTTTTCCCTTGGGGGAAACTGTTAAAGTTAAAAGATTAATCTGGGCTCTCAGCACATTCATTAGTTAAATTGCGAAGCAAGCTCATTATATAACCAATCCCAGGACAATTGTATTTATCTTCTTGCAGTTCACAGTACGGGTGGATTGCTGACCAAGGTAACGCAGATACCTTTTGCAGGACGGAAGCTCTGATCAGTCCTTTGTTCTAACCCAGTTTTTTGGCTGCCTGTGCCTTTTTGGAAGAATAATTTTGCGTAGTACCTCCCAGAGGTCTCCTCCAGCCTGGAGGGAGGGAGGGTCTGAGGAAAGCTAGGTTCACTCTGTATAAGTGGGCAAACCAAGACACAGAAATTAGGTGACTGGCTCCTAATTACCAAGGAATCCTCTGACATAAAAAGCATCTCACTAGTTCTCCCATACTTTGTTATACACAGTAAAGGGAACTGCTGAAGGTGAAGTGTCTGTACCAAAAGCATGCACAAATACATAGGGTGCACAGTCCACCCATGAATTAACTTCCACATCCAGCTTCATATGCTGAGAGCAGCTCGTGGAGTTCAAGATCAGAAGAGAGGAGGTCATCTTGCCTGACTTCTTGCCTGTCACAGGCTGACACGTCCCCTGCTCTTTGCCCTTTGTGAACTCCACTGCCTGTTACTTTATAGTTACTTTATTAACTAAATGCGCAATCTTACATAAAAAAAACAAGCCAAGCTTACCTGACAAGACCCATGTTCAATGAAAACATCACTGGCTGCCATTAATAATATTCCTGTTCTTTATTACTTGAATTCCCATATCAGCTTCTCTATTATTTTACTGGAAGTGAGGTCATGCTAGCTGCCCTGCCGTTATCAGAACTATCCTGTTTGTTCCATTAGGACATTGGCAAAAAAATGAGCATACTTTCAGTCTTGGCAAATTTCTTCAAATCCCCAAATTTATTAAAAGTTCACATCAGTGGGCCAGGCAATTTCTCAACCAATTTTTTTTTTTATTTTTGTTTTTTAGGTTTTAGGATGTATAGCTGCAGATTATGCGGAATCTACTGCTTTAAAGCTGTTTTCCCATAGTAGGAGTTATCTAATATACTCTGAATTACAGATGGGCTGGAAAAGAATTCATCATCCTCACATGATATATGTAAAACATCTTGTTTCTCTGCAACCAGAAATATTTTCTGCACATTTCAGTCATCTGTGCTTGCTTATTAATGCTTCTAGTACCGTTGATCCTTACTCAGCCTACACTATTGTTATATCTTTTTTCCTTATGTAAATTAAAAACTCCTTTAGAACAACTTTTCCTTGCCAAGAGTAGATTTTGCTTTAGCCATTGCTAGTAATTCCATGTTTTATAACATACAAATATCAACCAATATCTATCTTCGTTTCTCTAACCCTTTTCTCCAATATACAATGTATCCAATATACATACATATTTTCCAAATATGTAAGTATTGGGTATATTCATGCTCATGTATATGTCTATAGATATTTATACATACATAGCCCCATATAGAGACAGACAGGTACAAATATATACCTGTTTAAACACATGTGTAAGCACGTTTCTACTTTGTCTGCTTTTGCCACATGTTGTCTTAACAGTGTTTCGTCCATTTAGCAAACACTTCTTGAAAAACTTGCCATTTTCATTCCTATTTTTCTCTTCCCAGTCAATTTTGTTGAAGGCTGTCCTTGGCTTTGGGAAATTGGCCTTTTCAAAACAGCATGTATAAAAATTATTGTTTGGGACTGTTTTCAACTATATTGAAGGTATTCAGGTCACAATCAGTTCTCCCTGAGACATCCCCTGATTTCCAATAATCTAGTGGATACATTAATTTTTATCTATTATCAGGCCACCTGAAAGTAAAATTCTTCCATGCCAGGTTTAATGCTGTTTGTTTTGCAGACCTACCACCCAGTGTTTAATGCTACTCTAGTGACATTTCACAGGTGGTTAAATGAAATCTTCAGCAAGTCTCCAAATTAAAGTTCCCCATAATTACATGGATCTCTTCCTACATGCCGCAGTAGCTCATCCTGTCTTCAGATTCAGTTCAGTGCCATAAAACATCACCCCTGCTTGCTCCTGGGCTTTGGTAATCAGCATATTGCACCGCATTTCTTAACATCCTGCGCTTCCCAGTTCTAAGTGAGGCAGATATAAGTCACTGGGTCATACACAAAGTCATTCCTCTCACACAGTTTCTTTTATCTCCCTTAGCCTGCTTAAACAGCTTATACAATATTCTGACACACTGGTCCCTCTAGCACTGAAACTTGATGAGACAATTAAGTTGAATTTATCTTGATTATTGAGAAATTCCAGTTCCTCTTACTTATTACCCAGACGCCCAGCTTCAGCATCTAAGTGTTTCCAAATGCGTTTCTCCTTAGATCCTCTACCAAGCTGATTTAATTTCTTCCTGACATGGTGAATTTGAACCGCATTTGCTTTCTTAACCCCCTTAATGCATGCTGTTACTTGAAGTATAGTTGTGGTGGTTCCTGGCAGTCAAGATTTTGTCCCCTGTTCACACCTATTGCCGCACCTATTCAATCTCTCTGTCATTTGGTACTGGATATATAACAAGCCAGTACAGGGTTTTGCTCCGCTATGTGTAGTCAGTCCAAAACCAGCAGAGATATATTGACACAGGCTGGGATGCTGACACAGGCTGGCTGGGGATACTGCATCTGTTAAATAGTTAATAATTAAATAATGCCATTCAACATCATTCCTCCTGTGTTGGAGCGTCCTGTTTTTGCAGGTGGCTTTGCAATATCATCCAGGAAATGCAGTTTTCACCGCCAGCACAGGTCCTCCACGTCAGTCGCACGGGCACCACGTATCCCTGAATCCCATTCTGCTGCAAAGCCTGCAGTCACAGGACTCCACGCTGCCCTGAGCTATTCAGGGGAGCTTTTTGAACAGACGCAGATGTGTTTTTCACACAGGAGGAAGAAATGCCTTAACATCTGGCAGCTGCCCACTTGTAGCTGCTTGTTCCCACACAACACCAAGTGATGGAGCTTGGCAGAGACTTGCTGGGAACAGGCAGGGGTCATGCCAGTGCTCACAGCCACCTGGGATATGCCCCTTCACCATCCCAGCACCCACCTTCTCATCAGAGGACAAAACTCTTTGGGGAAGCAGGTTCCACTGACTGCACTGAAACACAGATTGTCCCTTAAACTGCTTAAACTCTGTGCAATTAAGCTAAAGAAAGCCAGGGTGTGTTTTATGAAGTATGGTTGCATCCATACATACCATAGGAACTTGCAGAGATGTAAATTTGAGTCAAGATGCTACAGGTCCTCTGTAGGGGTAGGGGATCTTCTCCTTGTGTGGAAAGATTGTATCTTTTATTAAACTAATTGCTACAAATGGAAAAAAAAAATGTACTTTCAGGTACGTAAGCATTCCCTTTGTCACACTCACTGTAAGTTCTAGTTTATCCACCAAAAAACCCTACAGAAGGTATCAGCTGATGGGACAGAGTGTATAGGAAGGGGTAACTTCCTTTGAAGAAGGTGAGATGCTTTCAAAACACCAGTTCCTGAGCAGTCCAGCCTCTTCAGGCTGAAGGTGTTACCTCTTGGAGATTGAGTGCTGCAGACCCAGCAAGCTCAGCAAATGGGACATCTCGCTACTGACCTCTCTTTGTTTTACTAAATGAATTAAGCATCATTCTAAGGGTAACTCATTTTACGTTCCAGTTGCATAAACTGCTAATTCATTTATTCCAGGGAAAGAGCAATGCATACAGTCTAGGTTACAACAGAAACAAAAGTTGTAAGGACATGCAAACATGTTTACGTAGGGACAAATGAAGCGTGTGACCCATTATGCACGCACACAGAGAAGCTCCCTAGCAATGCCCATTGCAAACTGGGGGATGCTGGATAAGAGAGCATTGTGGCATGGAGATGTAACCTAAAGCTAAAATAAGTCAGAGCTACTTTTTCCTAAAGTGGTCTACTTCCAAAGCAAAAAGGTCTAACAAACAGTGACTAGAGGAGCAGCTCTGCTGACCCTCCCCATGCAACCCAAGCCCTGGCCTTTCGTCAGCTTCTGCCATCACACAGAGCACACATTTTAAGTTTCCAGCAACTCATGTAACTCTGCTTTTGTACCTGTCAGGCTCCCAGAACCCACAGTGACTTCTGCATCCAAGGAACAATTTCAACCACTTCTGACAGATGAGAAGGGCTTTCAACAGCAATTAAGCATTTTTGGTGAAAGCTGGTTTGCTTTCACACGGAGGTGAAAGACTGATAGCGTTTTCACCGAAAGAAAACTCTTCGCCGAGAATGTCTTACTAAAACACAGAGCTCCCATTCCTAACATTGGAAAGAAGTCTTGAGTGTCCAAACAGCAGGAAAATTTCCTCTTAAAGCTCACAGCAGTCATGAATCTACAGCAAAACAGGATTCTTTGGCTTTGGTGCTCACATATCTGTTTAACTATACTTTTTTTCCACACAATAAATTTCAGACCTTGCACGTTTTCAGAAGTTGTAAAAAATGGATATATACCTATACTATATACAATGCATACAAATACATAAAATTCAACTAAATGTTGAATGAAATTTGAACAGTTTCTAATGGAAGTACTTATTAAGAACGATTTTGGGTACAGTCCACAATGTGAATGCTTAAGTACCATTTCAAATGAGAGGTCTTTGAGAAAAAATTTATTTTTTATGCATTGCACCATGAAATGCCCTAGAAGTGGCAACTCCATCAAAAGTGTTTAAGAGAAATTAAGAAAGTCCATTTAGCTGACTTACAAATCTTGTATTATTGGTTTAATGTCGTAGTGCACTTCCCCTTTCAGTATGTTATAGCCTGCAGCAAAACCACCAAAAGCTCTTTAGTGAAGCAGAGAAGATAAGTCTCATTTGACATTACAAAACCATAAACTCAGCTTTCAATGCCAGGTGATATCTTCAGTGAATATTTTGCGTGCTTATTCTAGCATAATTATACCTTGAGAACTTCTGTTGAACATCTTTAATTGCTAAAAAGGTAAAAACGAAGGTTTGGCCCAGGCAGATGAAACAGAAGCTTTTTTTAGAACACTGACCGCCAGCTCTGCTACGTGAATCTTGGTTGATAACACTGACTTTAACATTTTACTGTTGCAGTTTCAGGCCTCTGTAGACCACATATGACCAAACTATTTCTGCTTGTGATATGATGGGAAGAGTTGAACCCACATCTCCACAGGTTCAATGCTGATGTGCTTCACACTACAAACCTTCCCTCTTGTTGCTTTGCTGAAGAACTGGTGCTGGGAGCTTCCCACTATAGGAGGTACTTACTAATCGTATATGAATGGGGTTGCTATTATCTGTCCCAGCCTTCAGGCTGAAGCAGTTGTTCAGAGCATCCCTGACACGTACCCCGGAACAAGTCTATATTCATGCCCCGTGGACAAAATGGCCATTCGTATTTAGATTTGCACCATGTTCACAAAGTTCCTTGGGAGATCTATTCGCTTTGTATGTGGGGAAATGGATCAGAAAATACCGACAATTTTCAAAATGCTCGCTTTGAATTTCAATGTCTCCTCCTTGTACTGGCTAACAGTGAACTACTGTTGGTACACACTAGGTCCCTCACACCGCACGTAAAGTACGTTGACTTGCCGAGTGTGTGGAGACTGAGAACTCCCTTGCCTACCCCTCCCTTCCCAAAACACCAGCAATGGACCATTATCTTTGATTTTGACATCTGAAGAGAGAATGCAAATGCCAGGAAGGAAGTTTTTAGAATCCGTAAAAAAAAACCACTCTCTAAAAGACCTTCCAAAGGGAATATTACAACAGGATACAGTAAAGAAAAACAGGGGAAGAATTTGAGGGGGAGAAGCTCACGATATAAATGAAAAATACTTCTGCGAATAAACAAAAACAAAAGCACATCCAAACTTACTTCTGCTTAACAGAAAATAAATCATTAGTGAATTTTCTGCTTAAAATAGGCTAAACACATTAGCGGAACACTTGAATATGTCTAATTTATACCTTCCGGACTGTACAGGGTAGTACAAGGAAGATGAAAGTACACTCAGAATTGATGTGAGGCCGCCCCCGCTGGACCACCAAGGCAGAAGGTGAAATGCAAAGGTTACAAGCTGAGTACTAGGACACAAACTCTTTGAGAAGTTTCCTTTACATCACCAGGGTATCTCCTCAAGAATCAGGAAAAATTTATCTCTAAGGTCACTGAACTGAAGATTAGGAAACCCCAGTCTTTCTGAGCATCTTGGTAATAGCTGGTCACAATAAAATTGTCATGACTTATTATGTTTTGGAGACGATGACTTGCTTAAGGCTGTCTATATTCTACGCTATAACAACACATAATGTAAAAAGCAAACACAGCCCTAACTGCGGCCCCTCTCCTCCCCCCCACAGTTTCTTTTGCTAAAGGCTGTCAGGGTAGAGTGTGCTGTGCAAACCACACAGAAAGTCTGCACATCAAAGAATTTGCAAGCTAAGCAGCTGAGAGCAGGAGATCAGCTTCACACAAGCAAATCCAGAACAACTCAATGTTACACGGATCTGCACGGGGCTTCGCGCATGACACAGAAATCACTCTGGAAAGGCTGAGTCTGAACAGAGACAGGGAATGGTGACTTGCCAAAGAAAGCTAAAAAATCTAAAAATTGTGAAGTACAGGTGACTTTCAAACACATTTCTGAGCAGCTGAGGAGCTCTCCTGAGAAAGAGGACAGAGCTCAACAAAGCAGCAGCACTGACTTGGCTTGTGGTTTCTCTTCTGTTATCAAGGCAGCAGATTTATGTCAGAATGCTTTCCAGGCCCAAGGACTTTACGACAAACTCAGAACAGAGCTTTACTGGTCTACAGGAAGTGCACATTTGTTACAAAATAAAATTTGCTGGTTTGGAATTGTCAGAGTTGGAAGGGACCTCTAGAGATCCTCCAAGTCCAACTCCCCTGCTGAAGCAGGATTGCCCAGAGCACATCACTCAGGGCTGCATCCAGGCAGGGCTTGAAGGTCTTCAGAGAAGGGGACTCCACACCATCCCTGGGCAGCCTGTTCCAGGGCTCTGGCACCCTCACCATAAAGAAGTTTTTCCTCATATTCAAACGGAACTTCCTCTGTTCCAGCTTGTGCCCATTGCCCCTTGTCCTGTCACTGGAAGCCACTAAATAGAGTCCAGCTCCATCCTCCTTCAACCCACCCTTCAGATACTTGTGAGCATCAGTAAGGTCTCCCCTCAACCTTCTCTTCTCCAGGTTAAAGAGTCCCAGCTCTCTCAGCCTTTCCTCATCAGGGAGATGCTCCAGTCACTCAATCGTCTTTGTTGCCCTGTACTGGATTCTCTCCAGTAGTTTCCTGCTTCTCTTGAACTGGGGAGCCCAGAACTGGGTGCAGTATTCCAGCTGTGGCCTCCCCAGTGCAGAGTAGAGGGGGAGAATGACCTCTCCTGACCTACTGGCCACACTCTTCCCGCCACAGCCCAGGATTTCATTGGCCCTCTTGGTGACAAGGGCACATTGCTGGCTCTTAGATAGTTTTCTATCTAGCAGGACCCCCAGATCCTTTTCCTCAGAAGTGCTTTCCAACAGGTCCATCCCTAACCTATATCAGTCTAAACTGAAATTGCAATGAAAGATCACGGAGGAGTAAATCAAATGGAAAGTATTTGGCTTAATGTTGAAATGACGCAGCAGTCTGAAAGGAAAAATGTATAGTATCATTTGCTGGTGTTTTCATGAAATGGGGGTGGGGAGGACTGCATTGGTCTGTAGGGGCTGGGCAAGTGAGGCAGAGCTTGAGCAGCCCTCACAAGGTCATGGGTGACACAGATAGTTTGGGTTTCAGAGCACTGTCCTATCAAAAACTACACTGGAAAGAAAAATATGCTCACACTAAAGGGAGAGGGCATAAAGAATGATCCTTTAAAGAGAAAATTTGTCTGCTTATCTACCTCGAATTAAGAAATTACAAATTACTTGGCATCACAACTTAAATTATTAATTGGAGAGAAGGTGAATTTTATCCTTAACCCAATTTCCTAGGGAAACAAAGCTGAGGCAATCATACCTTTCCTTGTCTGAGCCTGCCTCCCTGTTTCTTCAGACCTCAGTGGCTATTTCTAGTACCTTAAGTCTGACAAAGGACAACGACATAAAAGATACTATGTGCCCATAAAGTAGAGTGATAGAGGAAAGAGACCCCATTAAGCATTCACATGGAGAGAAAGGTTGAAGCATAAATACATCCATTATTAGACACTGAAGAATCAACAAAAAGGTTTGAAATACTGGAATGCCTCATGGGAATCACTTCAATTGAACTCATGCCTTTCTAAACATTAGGATATCCAGCTACCAGACACAAATCCGTAAGAAACCAGGCTTCACTGCCTCAGCTGCTCACCCGGCAGCTTCACTTCAGCAAGTAAACCCAACACCACAATTGCAAAATACCCTCATTTTGCCAGATGGATGGCGCAGCAAACAGGCTCTTGGTGAACAATCCAGGCACGAAAAATGTCAAGTAGGCAGTTTTCAGCTGGCCGCCCTCACCAAAATAAAGCTTCCCCTCTCCCCTTCCTCAAGGGCAGTGTTTTCGGGAGCCCATAAGAAGGAGCGCTCGGTGGCCGGGGATGCTGCATGGGGAGGGCTCCCTTGCTCAAGGGGGAGCGCAGTCGCAAACCCAAGAACAACAGAGCAGCATTACACTTAATCCACTGCCATCTGGCTTCATTTTGACAATCCACAAAATCAGACACAACATTCTTCCTCAAAATCCCTGAAAAACAACACAGAACTAGTGTCAAACCCAGCGTCATCTCCTTTCCTCCCTCCCCAGCCCCTCCAAAGGCTCAAAAGAGAGGTTTGTCATAAAATGAAGAGCGATTCCCTCAAGTGACATTTCTGCAGGAGTGTTCAAGCTACAGATGTTTCCACTGTGGCAGAAGAATTTGCATAACACAGCACTGTGTGTCATATTTTATGGAGACAAGGAGGGGGAAAGAGGATGAGAAACAGAAAGCAGGAGTGGCTGGGAGCAGTTGGTGTCGATCCACAGGCAAGAAACCGCCTAAAAGAGGTCATCAACTCTATGTATTTGCTCAGCTCTCAATCCAACCAAGGGAGAACCAAAACCATCCCTCTTCCCCAGCAGAAACCCAAATAGCCATCCCTGAGGAGACAAAGCGACCCACAGACTTTAAACTAGCTGGGAACACAGTCCTTCTGCAAACCAGGAAGACACATCCCCTTATTCTTATTATTTCAAAACAGTGCATGCAGGAAGTCTTAGCTTGCAACATTTGCGTTGTGACTGAGGCATTAGTCTACGTGGCCTGCAAAGTGGGCTCAAATATTGCCTCGTAGCTGATTGCTCTTGTACCGACATAACGGAGATGTTTCTTACCACAACAGAAGACAGAAAGCCAGTGAAAATTCCTGAAATAATGCCTGATTTGGGTTGAATTGTGTTCCCATTGACAAATGGTGATTATCTACAGAAAACAACTTGGCCAGGACTGAATATTATTTTCGTTGTCGCCTCCTAGCTTAGGGGTGCAACTCAGCTGCTGAGCTTCTTGTGCCCTTTCAGAAGATCAAGCGCTGGAGACGCCTGGCCTCCATCATGACACTGACTTCCTGTAGTTCCTGTGTCATTGCTGCCAGCTCTGTGCAGATGCCTCAGATATTCTGGGACATCTCAGCTAGCACTAGAGTCCTAAATTTAGGCAGCAAGAGTTACCCCGCAGAGGCTATGACTTCTGTTCCAGCATTCTTCTCATGTAGTCCATGATCACACATCTGCTTGCACTCCCTGGGTGCTACTTATGGTGGGAGCAAGCTCTCCTAGCTCTGCACATCAGTGTCCTGCCAGTTGCCAGAACAAGTACGCTAGCAAGCAAATACTGGAATATTTTAAATACCTGGATGTATTTAAAAGGCAGGTAGAGGTAGTGCTCAGTGGCATGGTTTAGTGATGGTTTTTGTGAGTGTTCGGTTGATGGTTGGACTCAATGATCTGAAAGGTCCCTTCCAAACTTCTAACTGGTCCCTTCCAGACAGTTCTATGATTCCATGAAAGAGTTCACACTCATGAATGATACTTTGCTCAGCTTCCAAAAGAAAACATCAGGACCAAAAGCAAGGCAGACTCCTTTCGCATGTCAGTCTTAGGGTTGAACACCATGAGGATGTCCCTGGGCATGTGTTTCTGAGCACGGCTGAGCATCCTGTCTTCTAGAAAGCTCGTTACTGACAGCAGCATTAATGGTAACCAGGCACATCTCTGTGGAGTGCCGCGCGTGCACATGCATTAATCAGGCATCTCTCAGTGTACAAGATTATGCCAGGGAGCAACCTTGCCTGGCCTTCACACGTGGATTAGAAGAAGCCTGGGGAAATGGAAAAAGTAAGTTCCTCATGCTAGAGCCATGCCACCTGCAAGGGACCCATAACTTCATTAAAGTTTCTCCTGTTGAAACTCCCACATGTTTCCAGTTGGAACATATGAAAGACCACATTCATATCATGGTCTGAAAGGAGGAAATGGCACACTCGGGCTAAATGCTTTGGGATTGGTTTTACAGCAGAGGTTGTATCTGCACGAGCTTAAGCACAGCAGATCGAAAAGCTGTGTTCTCCCACACCAGCAGCTCAAGCAAGTACACACCTGGGAGTGAAAACATAATCTCCTGTAGAACCAGAACTGTAAGTAATACAAAAGAAACACTTATATTGAGGAGGACAGTAAAGAAACAAGGATCAAATAAAACAATTGTATCCCTAATATTAAAAGATCCCAACAAACCTACAAAAAACTTGATTATGACCCAGACTAAAAGGACTAGAGAACCAGAACTATGATGAATAATGCTGATTTGCGATGTTAACAAATTTTAAGGAAGTCAGGAATATAAAAAGCAAATAGAGTGACTGGTAGTACACTCCATCACTGATGCACACTGGAATTATAATCTTCTGTGATGTTGTTGTTTAATTAGCTATATATTTCATGAAATCTTACATTTTGCAGGTTCAGTCTGGCGTTTTGATCATCTTGCACTGTAGACTTGTGCCTCCCCTCACAATGTGCATCCTCCACGGGTGTCGCAGCAGCATCCTCATTCCAGATATAAAGTTAGACATGAAGCTCTGCTTTACAGCCAAAGAACCTCTAAAAGGACTGTGGAGTTTGAATCTCAGGTTTTTACTGATAGCAGCGGTCTCCAGATTACAGCTTCTTTTTGCACAGATGTGCCTTTTCTGCACACCATGGCTAAGCAGTCACAGTAGAGATGAGCTGAAATCTTAATGGCATTAGAGAAGACTCTCTTTAGGAACAAAATCAAACAGATACACAAGGGCAAAAAGATGGAATTGCTGAATTTTGAGGGGGTATTTCTGTTTGTTTTTTTTTTTCCTGAGAGATAAACTCCGGCTTATTCCACTTTCATACAGGTTCTGCCCAACACTTTGTAGGTATCTCAACAGGATGTGACCTGGGTCTTTTCCAAGACTATGTCCTGCACGTAATTGTGAAGTGAGAGATCTGCATGTCAAATGTTTGGAGTGCTTTCTTCTCAGCAGACACAGAAAATCCCTGCATGACCCATCCCAAAGAAGTTCCTTTTTCTACTTCAGGAGCTCATGATGTCTCCCAAAAAACTAAGTTTGTATCCTGCTGTGCTCTTTGAGCCACACTTGAGGCAGCAGCTGTGTTTTCTAGCATCATTGTTAGAAAGTTAACAGCAAAAATTTGACAATCTTTCGTACACCTGCAGTATGAAGGAGTAATTGTCTCTACATATTTTTTGCAGAAAATTAAGGCTGGCTATTCCATTATTTCAAGATTTTTTGTACAAAGAGGAAAACAGTAGCCAAACATACCCTCTATATTCTGGTCACTATGACATGATTTTTTCTTTTATACCTGTCCTTCATCTTACTGAACGTACACAGCGATGAGATCCCCTGCACCACTGGTGTCATTGCAAGTCTACCAATGGTTTGTCAACAGGGACTGGAAGTATCAGCCTGGAGTTACTAAACTACACATGTGGAACCAAGTACTTTGAGTACAGCTGCTCCTGCTTCCTACTCCCTTTGCTGTCTTCTGCCTTTTCACTTGCTGAACTGGAGCTTCTCCAGGCAATTTGAACCAATAAGTAATTTCAGTTGATGCTAATGGATACCTCACAAGAGCCTGCAGCATTGCTCATCCCCAAAACTGTACGAGTTCTAATTGTCCCACCCTACACTAACTTTACTCCTTTACTGGAATACAATCAAACTCTTACACGGAAAGAGGAGATTTGCTTTAGAGGTGTTGCTTTTGCTTAGGTACTGTCTTCCCCTGTATTGCAAGCTGGCAATACTCTCGGAAATCTTTGCTGAGAGAAGGTATCCGATAGCAATTAAGGTGTCTCAATGGAGCTATATAAAACACTTGAGGAAAATGGAATAAAAATTTTGAAAGACTGAAATACTCATCTCCCACCATCTGCTACACAGAATATGTGCTATTTTACTATTTCAATGCCCATAATCTCTATACTTACAGCAGTTGAAAGCTCTGCTGTTTTAAAATAGAAAGGTAAAGCTTTTTTTTTTTTTCACACTCCATTTACTGGCCAGCTGGAACTGCAATGCCTGTTTCTGTTCATTTATGAGAGCTCAGAGGAGAGGGTGGTGGGCAGCACCCCAGTTTAGCTTCCCTGTGAAAAAATGTTGATAGGAAACAAGGGGAAAAGTGGCTATAAAGCTCTTCCTGAAAAGGCAAGAGAGCCCTTACGAATTAAAAGTGCTCTCCTTAACTTCATGCCACAAAGAGCCTTCTCAAGGCCAAAATCACTCATTCAGAAAGGATCTCAGAGACCAACCAGAACCTGCTGCGTGGCCTCGCAGTGTCATTCTCACCACGGGTGGGATGCTGCAGCAGAGCTGCAGACTCAAAGCCAAGGCCGAAATATCATTAGAATGCAATTATAGGATATAGCACAACAATCGTGGAAAAGGAAAGTGCGTAACAGCAGAAAATAAGTCACAGCTAATTGAAACATCATTTTAGAAACTATTGTTTCTCATATATTAAAAACACAACAAAGTAGTCTTGCCTTTTTTTTTAATGGAAGGGTTTGGGTTTTTTTCATTTTTAAAGAGCACACTTGATATTCTATCTGCTCTGCACTGTGTAATGTTATTTTTTGTCTATTTCATCTTCCTTTGATCACTATCTTTCAGTCACTTCTTCACAGAGTCATAGTTCAACGTCAGGAAGAGGTAATTTAAGTGGAGATTGAGTATTTCTGGCATTTTATTGTTAACAGTGCCAAAATCCTGTCTAAAACAGTCCCTCTGAGTGCCTCTAAAAAAACCCCCAGGTTTCTAACCCAAGCACTAGCTCAAGGCAGTAGCAGGCTGCTTTCTGGCTGATCTGCCAGCCAGAATGATAGCTCAAAAAACACATTTTGTCTAGATAGTGACTCATGTTAATTTCTTGTCCTTCTCTCTCTAAATAAGGGAAGATGAGTTCTATTTTGATGTAACAACCTGCTTTAAATAAATAGTCTCCTTAGGTCTTTTCCAGTTTACATTGCAGTCAGTGTGGCCCGCAGTTGAAGAGGTCCCACTCTCTGGAGTTGGTCCTGGAGCTGCTGAAACAGGACTGCTGGCCAATGTCACTTGAACAGAAGAGAAGATACCTTCCTACAGATGGAGGGAGTCAACAGCAATCCTCTTGTCCTTCCTTTCATCCATCCAGTGAAACACAGCCTTCTCTTGGTTGAACCAGGGCCAGAGGCTCTGCTCCCTGCTCTTCACTGCTGTTCAAGACAGGGATGTATCTCCAGCTTAGTAGACTGCATTCACGTAGAACTAGCTATATGGGAAAGAACTGCTGACATCGTTGGTTGAGAAGTCCATGGTGCTTCAAATTGTTCTAGGTATCTCTTTCAGTTATCAGAAAGAAAAAAAAAGAGAACTATATAAAACCAAAATCTCCGGAGGAAAAGCTTTTGGAAAAGAGTGGAAAGTTGCTTTTCATTAACCTCATTGAGAGAGGAAGGAGAGGATTTGTCACAGTGCTCTCCCATCTGCTCTGCAGCATTGCTGAGCTAGAGCACAAGCTCTTGGGCAGGGGTGTGTATCCCTGTCCTTCAACTCTATGAGAGTCACTTGCACCATAGTCAGTATGGGGTATGGACAGATCTCTGAACTACCCCTGTTCTCTTCAGAAGTACATCCAGGCAGAACAAGAACCACAGCAGTGATTAGAATTTCCTTGGTCTGTCAGGGAAGACACAGTTGATGAAACCTCTGTTGTTTCCATTCTTCAGAGAAGAGAGTCTATTAAGTGAGAATCTTTTCCTCTAAGAGGTGTCTGATTTGCTTCAAACGCAGTGTTTTCATTTGTCTGTTCATGGCTGTCATGGAACATGGTAAAAATCTTCTTCAGATCACCTTGGTGTGCTGATGATAATCTTTTGAAATCAAGTTACCACATGTACAGAAGGAAAAGGAAAGTACTCATGGAACTTGTCCCACAGGCTCATAAAAATGCAATCATTAACAAAGATTTTAAAAAAGAGTTAAAGTGTGACAGAGCAGGGAAAAAAATATTCCAGGAGCTCCTCAAATCTGGAAAAACGGAGGAAAAACCCCAAACTTAAGAGTGGAAAGAACATGAAGGATATTTTGTTCAACTTTCTGATGAAAAATCCTAAAATATCTGCTACTTCAAAAAGTCTGTAAGCTAAGAAAAGCCTAGGAAGCACCCTGAAAAGCAGCTGCAAATTATACATCCACCGTAGTCCCGCGTGCTGGTGCAAAGCAGCCTCCTTTCCAAACCCCCAGCTCACAGATCATCAGAGGAGAGCCTGAATGAGTCACAGCTGTAACTTTCTAATTGCATTTCAATTATTGAAAGGGAAGACTTGTGTATAGCCTAGGCATGAAAACATCAATTTCCCAGAATGCTTCCCCCACTGGGTGGCTGTTGTGCATTTTGTTGGTTTTTTTTAAATGTGTTCTAAGACTCTAATGAAAAATGGGAATTTTATGCCCTGCTGGTGGTGTAATCATTTCAGTTTGCCTGGATCTGGTAAGCTCCACAAGGAGATGATACTATTAGGAAAAGTGAGGACAAGACTTCTGTAAAGACAAAAAAAGACAGCAGGGTTCTGGAGGAGGCAGAGGTGTTTTATGAGTTAAATCAGGGCAGAAGCTGCAGGTTCAATGACCCAACCCCACTACTCAAAAGGGACTTGGGTTTCAACCCAATGTCTAAACTGTGCTGCGAAGCTAAAGGTGGGAGACAGGCTGTGCATCTCCACTCACAACATACTTCCAAGTCAACCAAGCAGCGGTAAGGACCAGATGTGCAAGAACTACAGGTGGGCTTGTGTTTTGCACAGACCAAAGACCAACAAGGCAGCACAGCACAAGTTTACACAGGAAAGACAACAGAGCTTATCTCAGTCTGGTTGCTTTCTCCATCACCTCTCTAATGAGGGTGGTGTAGCTTAGATATCTCTTTCATCAGCTGGGGACAAATAGGTTGTTATTTCTCCATCCCAAAGTAGGCTTTGAGGTGGCATTGCTCAGCTCTTCTTACAGAATAGTCTCTGCACAACCATCACACCTAGAAGAGACTTAAACTACACTTGTAATAAAGACTACCAGGTTCTTTGGTGTCTTTGGCACCTTTACAAAGGAAACTAATAAAAGTGTTGGCAAATCAGAAGGCAAATAGCAGCCGGCAAGTTTTGGAGGAAACATTGGCTGCGGTGTTCAGAAGTGGAATGACTTTTCCTTCTTACTGCATTTCCTGTGAGATCCTGCCCTTTAACCAAGCACTAGATCCCAAAGCAATTACATCATTCATTTTTTTCTCCATACCATGGCAAAACTTAGCCTAAAATGGCTTGGATAGCATAACCTGAATTTATTTTGCATTGCCCAAGCTAGTTCAAATGCTACTTGGGATAAAAGAAATCTGTATGCAATAGTGGAAACTGTAGTAGGACGTTACAGATTTTCCTGTAAGAGGGAGTTTATTCAGAGAGCCAAGAATTAGAGCTCAAACTGTGTGTGTGGGGGATAGACACAACAGAGGAAGCACTTTAAGGACATGATGATTGTACTCTAAACAAGCCAGAAGTCTAGACTTGAGGTCAATTTGCAAAGCCATGCACAGGAGGCAGCAGTCACTACAGGTTTGTAACGCTAGGTAGGAAATAAATAGCCCTATGATTTTCATGATTCTAAGTAACGATCTGCTCCACATGACGAACAGCAGATAACATGGAACTCCCTTGAAACCCCCCTTTTACCGAGACGTATCAAAGCAGTTGGTGCAAATGCTCTGAGAGATGAGCATTGGTGCTGGCATGACTCACATTCCTCTTCTCTGGCCTCATGGTGGGCAATTGGAATTTACAATTTACAACTGGCAGACTGCTTACATGTTCTTCCAATATGTTAACCCTTGTCTTGATTTGTATTGTTTTTGCCTAACATTACAGCTCCTTCACTAGACTTTGTTGTGGGCAAGGTTATGTACATGGCAAAGCTTCCCATATGGAACGATTTAATGGCTCTGGGATATCAATGCAATCAGTGTGGTTTGCAACAGATGGAGCTTGGTTAGACAGGGAGTCAGTTATCGTGGGTGTTTTTACAATTGTTTTGCGCAGCTCTCCTATCACCACGTGGAGGTAAAGCAGACAAGCAACGTTTCTGGGGACAGAGAGGTTGTCTAGAAGGGACTTGTTGGTCAAAAGAAAGAGGGACTGAAGGAAAGCAGCTTAACAGGTGATGTCCACGGCTAAGTCTGAATTTCAATTAGTAACCACCCCTGTAAATGCCTCTTAGCCGCTGATCTTACTATCAGCCTTTAATTCTTCTCGAGGTTACGATCAATCCAACCAGTCAGGTCAACAGCCAGTGTAGACACAATCGCCTCATCTCCTTCAGTTGTTTCAGCCCTACCTCCACTTTCTCTGGAGATGCAGGCAGATGAAGATGGGATATGTTATGCAACAGCATGCACATTAATGTCACCATGTGGGCAGAGAAATGTACCCACAACTTCAACACAACACCTTGGGTTGAAACTTTGCAACTCACAGCTGCGAAAAACAGTTGGAAATCCCTAACAGCTTTGCATGTGGAGTTCAGGTAAGGTTCAGTTTTATGTTGAGATTATATTCCACAGCATCAACATTATTTCTAGGTCCTCAGCTCTGGATTTCCCTCAGGGTTTCTCCCTTTGCAAAGCAACACGGGTTGACCCTGCAGCTTGTATGCGCTGGTTGCCACTCGTAATTTGTGTTCACCCCTGGGGAGCTGCCATCCCTGGCTTTGTAAACATCTGGAGAGGGAGAGAAAATGGCAATGGGCAGTGGTAAAAATTGGCCTGTTGTAGGTTCAGCTTCTGCTGATTTTCAAAGCAGGCATCTGGGAAGCACCAAGCATCCACAGGCTCACCAAGGGTGCATGAAGAAGGCAAGGGTTAACTTGCTCTCTGTTCAGGATGATAGGCTGGAGATGGGAACACCATAGCTCTCCCCATCTTGGTTCAAACAAAAACCTACCTTCAGCCCTTTCACAAATTCAGCTGATCTAAAATATAATGGAGCTACAGATCTCCTGCTCTCTGGGTCAAGGAGCAAAGGAAAGAGCAGGGTCCAGGCAAGTAACAAAACAAAAATCAACTGAAACAAAGAAGGGCATTTAGATGGGGAAAAGAAGAAGGAGTTGTGTAAAAGCAATGACATTTTTGATGGAACAAAAAGCATATTAGTTGAAAGCCAAGTATTGGATCCAGGGAGGAGATTTGAATCATCCCCTTGGATCCGCTCCACTCTTAATAAAGCATTAACTATTCATTGAGAGAGCACACACGTGTGTGCATGAATCAGTAGCTTGGTCTGCTTCTGAGAGATGAGACTTCCTGAGCACCAGTCCCTCTTCTAGTAAATGTTAATTGTTTATCCAAAGTGGAACAACTTCAAGAGGAGAGGCTGAGGGCTTCCTGACTGCCCTCTCCTTGGGTGAAGTAGTGACAAGAGACCTGGACAAGTTCCTTAACTTCTCCAACATTCAGTAATGAGGACAAACACACAAACCTCTGCCTCTTTTTCTCTTTAAAGTGCTCCAAACAGGCATATTTTAGGGTTTGTTGGGGGGGAAAAAAAAGACAACAAACCACCCTGGAAGACAGAATCCCTCTCGGTACTCTCTGACTTGGATTTCCCCTTGCATTTTTTCAGCTGCAGAGCAGCCCCAGTGCTGACCTGGGGGAAGGAGCCCTTTCCAGCCACAGCTCTCCCTGTGGTCCCCGAGCCCTGTAACTCCAACCACACACCTGCCAGAAGATTTGTGCTCTCATTCAAAACACAGGCTGACTAGATACCACCCAGAGGCAACCGGGTTTCTGCAAGCACTGCTGACAACAGCACCTCTGATGGTAGTAAGGAATGGCTCCCCGATAACAGCCAGCCACCTGCCTTGGGCTTTGCTGCAGCCACAAAGACAAGACAGGCAGCAAGCCTGTTCTAATTAAACACTATTTTAAAAGAAATAACCAGCAAACAGTAATGCTCACTTGCATACATCAGCTGGTCACAGCCAGCTTTTAGCCAGTATGTTTTCAAAATTTGCTTATGCTTCACATCAGCTATTTCCCACAGGATCGATCCCTGCTAGCAGGCTGAACGCTTAAAAGCAGTGTTTCTTGGACATTTTACAATCCAAGTACAACCTAACATTGTTGGGGAAGAGAAGCAACTGCCTTTCTTGTATCTCATTTTTTGGAGGCTGGGAGAGCAGGAAAGAAATGGCACCCTTGGTGCTAAATAAGCAAGATGGTACTGCTTTGCCAAACTGTTCTTTTTGTTACTAGTGTCATACTTTCACCTGGGCACTGCCAGACAGGAAGGTTATGTTCCCGTTGCCAGAACCAGAGAGTAGGATGTTTGGTTGCCATTATGTCTGCTATCACCTTCCTATGTCTTGTGAATCAGCCATGGGCTGCAAAACCATACACAGGAGGCAGCAGGCACCCCACGTTTGTAAAGCTAGGTAAGAAAAGTATAGTTCTATGTTGCTTTGGATTATGAAAATCAATTTGCTCCACATAAAGAACGGCAGACAGCATAGAACCTCCCCTTTTCTTACATCTGGTGAAAGCAGAGATTTGGCTCAATCTACCATAGGACTGCTCTGCTCATCCTGATTTACACCTCAAGATGCAAAGCACATGCGTGGAAAGAACTCATACGTGCACCAGGCTGCATGACCTCCAGGGCCACAGTGTTCTCAAGCTGGAAGGAAGGCAGCAGAGGGGTGAGTAGGAAAGAAGGGCAACAGACCCAGGAGAGGTGCTGCCAGCGGTCCCACAAAAGACTTGGCTTCCAGTTCATAAGGTGGTCTCTGAATCCTCCTGGTCCCTACTGCAGAGATCCCTGGCCTTCTTCTGGTGCTGGGATGAGGATTCTTAGCACATCTAGAGAATTCCTCCACACTGTGCCATTCCAAGATGCTTTGCAACTTGTAAATTTACATCCAGAACTCAAAGGGGTAAAATTGCACCGACACAGTGGGGATAAGGATTTGAGGATCACAGGTTCATAGGAACAGGCACGGGCAATGAGACCATGCAGATTATTTGCAGGCTGAGATGAAAAGCACCAGATGGATTGGTTTCCTGTTGTATTGGAGCTCTTCCCCCCACGCTGTGCAGTGCTAATGTCATCTGGGTGCTTCACATTCCTTCCCAATTCAGCAAATTCAATTTTGTGAGTCATCCAGTGGATGGCTGAGCTAGATCAAACACAGGGCATGCCTTGCTAAGATAATGAAGAAATTAGTAGAAAGAAGTTTACACCAGGCCCTAGGAATTGCCCAGCTTAGCTCTGCTAGATGGAAAGCAACAGCAACTTCCACATGAATAATCCTCATGTTGGAAGGCCTGCCATTAGTCTCGAGAAAATCAAATCCAGGCAGCAACAGAAGATCGCAACAGCACAGAATATATATCAACACACTGAAGTATCTTGAGGGTTCATCTCTTCCTAGAAAACTATTTTCATTCCCTTAGTTACTGCTTTTTATGGGAATAGCAGATGTGCTTAAAAAGCAGGGGAAGTTCTTTAAGTTTTGCTAAACACGAACAGGCACAAAACAATTCTGATTTGGAATCACAGAACCACAGACTGGCTAAGGCTGGAAGGCACCTCTGGAGGTCAACTGGCCCAATCCCCTTCTCAAGCAGGGCCAACCTAGAACTGGTTACCCAGGACCATGTCCAGACAGCTTTTGAATATCTCCAAGCGTGAAGACTCCACAACCTCTCTAGGCAGCCTGCGCCAGTGCTCAGACACCCTTTCATTAAAAAAAAAAAAAAAAAAAAAAAAAAAAAAAAAAAAAAAAAAAAGATAGCNAGAAAAAGGGTTTCTTGATGCACAGGAACAAGCTGTTGAGATTTATGTGGCAACTAAAAATTACAGCACTAAGAGCAACCTACCATAATGCATTTCCCTGAATTCAGAGCTAGATGTTGAACATTTACAAGAGTTGCATAGAAAACACCAGTTTGACAACACCACAAAGAACAGACTGGGCCACTGCTTTGACTATCTCTACTGTAAACACATACTACTCATCACAAAAAGCATATGAATGAGAGTAGAAATAAAACTCACCCTCTAAATATGCATCAACATACACATTGTCTAGCGCACATACACAAGCACACATTTTACATCAATTGATGTGTATATGGGATATATATGGGCTGATGTAGATCTTCTCTCATTTTTCTCAGCCACACTGAAAACAAAAGCAGTTCCTTTCTCCAAGGGAAGAAAGCTCTTAGAGGAAACAGAGCAGATTTAGCAGTCTGCTGTTAGGCACTCGTACAAAATTACACACAAGCTACACTAAAAATCTCTTAATTGTTACAGGAAACATGAATATTTGCAATTAATGAAGAGATCACCCTGGTGTGAAAAAAGAGAGATCAAATCAAATCTTAAGAATCATATGTGGTGTATTCATGGCATCCCAGGAAGCCTGCAATTACTGTACAGAAAAACAAAAAATTCCAGGTTCTTTGAAGCCAAATGCTAAGAATACCGTCTTCCTTGAACAACAACATATTCCTTCATGTCTTAGGTAGACCTGTCAGCAACAGAAGCCCTGAGGAACCTCCCATGTTTGCTGGTTATCACTCTCATTCTTGGGGTCCTTACATCACATTGTGATGTTCACCTCCCAGGCAGAGCACAGCTGGCCAGAAGTTTCTCCAGAGCCTGCCAGGACTGTTCCTGAAATGACCCCACAGCTGCAGAGGGGCAAATTGGCTGCTGTATTATGCAAGATGGCTACCTTGAACACCTGGGGCTCCCCATGGGACCTGGTCATCCTTCCTTGCCTCTCCTTTCTGCTTTTGAGACACATTCATTTCTTCTCTTCCTCAGTGCACGGTCTCCCATCTTCTAAACCCTGTTTTGCCACTCATTTATCATCACTGCACACATAACCTGTCTCTTTTTTCTCCTCTTGCCTCTCATCCATAGCCACCCCATCACCTCCCTTATAGATAAACAGCTCTGTTCAGAGGGAAAGAAGCAGGATCACTAGACTAACTCTCGTGTTGCAGAGCATACTTACAGCATCGGCATAGATGCCCAAGAAAAGAGTGAATAAGGAGGCAATTTATGAAAGCAAAACATCCAAGACGTCTGTGTCAGCACAATATGCTGCTGCTAGGTCTGACCTAGTGTCTACACATGTACTTGCAGAGCTATTTCAACATGCTTGAATGACTGAGTTATCTCCTTGCAATGAGGCGTTTGCCTTTCAGTCATCAAGCAATCTGTGCAAAATATTAATTCATGTAATCAAAATTTTAATTACTTGAATTAATGAAGTTCAATTAAATTATAATTACTGCTAATAATATTTCAATTAAGATAAATACTAGTTTTAAGAAAAAGGTATCTTAATATTTTCGGATGCTGTCATTTTATTACAGCATTTTCAGAAACATCGACAGCTGTAGGACTTTCTGAGAAGATAATGTTAACAAACTGAAAGACGAAGGAAAGAACCTAAAAGTTCTAGTCATACTTAAATTTTCCTAGAAGAATGGCTTAAACAAGGCTAACGTTTTGGTTTTTAACAAAACCAAACATTTCTTTGGAAATCCTTTCCCAACCTCTGCAACTGGATCTATGCCACCATCAGTAGGAATGTTATAGTTGTTAGTAAAAGATCAAGCACAGGGACAGTACATAGCTTTTAGGTGACACTACTCCTTGTATTATTTTTTTTCCTCCAATCATATTGATTTTCGGTAAAAAAATAATATATTTTTTTTTAATAATACTTTCCATAGACATCATGATTATTTAACCAGTACTAAGCAAGTGAGATGATGGTGGTGAAGTGTTACTTCACTAAAGCACAGGACATGAAGTTACAGAAGAATAGTGACTCTAACCTTGCAAACAGTATTTGGGGTAGCTTGGATCCATGGCTAAATTCAAGTTTAAAAGTCAATTCCTATCTTTACAATGAGCTAAACCAAATGAATCTTAATTCTTGAGCAAATTTGAAACAATGACTTGGGAACCAGCTAACACACTCAGAGGCAAAAAGTTCTCATCATCTAAAGTTTCACTTTTGAAAGCAAATTTCTTTCCACATCAGCTGGTTCTAGAGATGTAAAAAGGGCATCCTGCTTCCAAATTTGCCTGTCCATACTGGAATAAGATCTCCAGAATGCAAAAGTCTTAGAAATGGTGGTCCCACTCCAATGGTTCCAAGCCTGGCAGCAATATCTGAGTAGATTTGCCATGAAATTAATTTGAGAGGGTTTGGCTTCAGATGTTGAGAGACAAACATATTACTA
>VXBW01003968.1:707783-785599 GCA_013400375.1 Thinocorus orbignyianus
CACATCTCCAAGACAGACACAGGAGCCTTTAACTAATAATCCTTCAACCACAACTGTATCTAAGCCTCTTTTCTCCGTTTTTGGCTGACAGTTGTTGGTGTTTGTCTTCATGTGCATATATGCATGGACCAATACTAATTTGTAAGCTCTCTGCATCACCTTTGAAGACAAAGGTGTCTCCATTTCGGGATGGTTTCACATGATAACCAAAGCTCATCCTTACTGTTCGTCGACACAAAGCAAACTAGGCAGCCAGGAAAAGAGGTCAAATCTTTTAAAAAGAGGTGTGTTACATACTGCCAGCTCCTGCTACACCACATTGAACCAGAAAGCCCAGGCACACACCCCCCTTCAAAGACTTTATTTAATTCTTCCAGGGCTGGTGCTGGACATACTTGGGCAAAGCAGTGCTGGGTTGTTTGCACAACTAAGAGAAGAGGAGCTCTCTTCTGAGGGCCTCAGCTCAGCTATGCTCACCCTGACAGTCCAGGAGAGAGCAGCTCCTTCCTATTCATTCCCAGGAATCTCTATCCAAACTTCTGAAACATAGAATCATTAGAGTTGAAAGGGACCTTAAAGATCATCAAGTTCCAACCCCCCTGCCATGGGCAGGGACACCTCCCACCAGAGCAGGTCCCTCAAAGCCCCATCCAGCCTGGCCTTAAACCCTTCCAGGGATGGGGCATCTACAGCTTCTCTGGGCAACCTGTTCCAGTGCCTCACCACCCTCACAGGAAAGAATTTCTTCCTAATATCTAAACTAAATCTCCCCTCTTCCAGTTTAAAACCATTACCCCTTGTCCTGTCACTACACTTCCTGACAGAGCCCCTCTCCAGCAGGCTCCCTTCAGATACTGGAACATAGAGAGACCAACACCCACGCTGCAAAACCAAACCTTCTCCATGAAGCTTTAGCAGGATCTACAGTTGCAACTGGCAAAGACTTTTGCTACTGAGAAAGAGCACAGGGAACTGATTTAACAAGAAAATTAAGCATCTTCTACACCTTGTATATATGCAAGTCTCTTACCCTCAGGCATGATGTCAATGAATGCAACTGCAGCTCTACCATGACAGCCTCACATTCAATAGCACCTTTGTCAGAGGAAAAATGTCAGGGTTTTCATGCAAACTGTAAAAGCAGGTCATTGCTTACCAGCCCAGAGTCTAATTATTGACAAAACAGCATTTGGAGATTCAGCTTCATTTTGCACTACCCTCGTTCTCCGGCCATTAGCAAGTATTTAACTAGACTTAATTGGCTACTTGCAATGTCATTTCAATAACTTTTGTAACAAAGCCTGGTAAATCGTCACACATGTAGGGTAAACGACACGCACAGACTAGCCTGCTGGCAGCGAAGTGTGCAACCCACAACTTCAGTGACCAAGCTGACTATTTCAGTCAGGTCTTCAGACTGCTGACCCCTTTTGTCTATGCAAAACTACATATAAGCATTCCCTCTCTATATTCATCCTAATTGTTTTATATTTAGGGCTCAAACTGTTGAGAGAAAATGAAAACAGCACAAACAACATAGAGGAAGGCTAGAGAGAAATGAATTTATTTTTCTTGATAGCTATGAACTGATATTTTTTCCCCAAAATTTTTGCACTTACCTTGGAAGAAAATCATTGTTCAGCATCACAGCTACGCACCACAAGTTTTCTTTTTGAGAACTTTCAAATATTCCTGGTCTAAAGGCATAATTTCTCCCAGGGATATGCTTCTTTGTCAGGAGAGAATTTAAACTCTGTGTCTCCTCTGTCGTCAACAGCTGCGTTAAACAATTCAACTAGCCCCATAAATTATATAATTAGTAACCTATTGTGCTTGAGCCAGTCTTAAATTATGTGCCAATTTGTAGCTTGATTGGGTAGTTTGCATAATTAACACAACACATGTTCTAAATCCTATCTTTGCTCACAAAGTTGCAACAATCTGCAGACTAAAAATTACTTAATGAAGATCATGAGCCTCTCAAATGCGTCTATTAAGCTGTTGACAGAAAACTCACAAAAAATTGTCAAGGAAAAAAGACTGGGAGAAAAAAGGAATAGGCGTGGTACTCGATAAATATTCATGTAGTTCTAATACTAATACAGACAACTAAAAGAAGACACAGCATATTCAGGCATTTCATGAACAGCATGTTGCATGCTTGCCCAAGGAGGCAAGTTGCAGCTTGTAATAGCTGAGTCAAAATGGATAATCAGACTTGTGGTGTATTGCCAATTAAAAGTAAGAAAAGAAAGCCATACTCTGTCAGGGAATCATATGTTATTCATTTTCAGAACTAGGATAGGCACAAGGGTTTGGATAATGTAACTTTGTCATGTTACAGTTAGTAGTGGTACATTGAAAGCAGTGTACCAGGAAAAAATTACCCTAACTGTACTAATATTAGGCTCTAAAGTAGTCATTACTACTCAGAAAAGCAATGTTTGGATCACTGGGAAAATGTCAATGCAGTGCCCTGGAGAGACTATACCAAACATCAGAATTTATTTAAAGAAGAAAATGTTCTCACTACACTCATCTGTGGATATATTCAGAGATTTTTAATTATTTTTTTTTTCCCTGAAGAAGACAGTAGAACTACAAGAGACATCAAGACAGCACAGGAGATGCAATGAAATTGTATCAGAGCATGAAATACACAGGGAAAACAAACAAGTGATGATTATTCCTTTTCCTTAAGACAGATGAAACAGGCAGCAGTCAAGGTTATCAAGCAGCAGGCTTAAAATCAAGACAAGGAAATACATTTCCAACCTCTGCAAAGGTACCAAGTATGTTGATCAAAAAAATAAACCAATCGGAGCCACAGAGTGTTAGTCTTCTATATATATTAAACGTAATAGCTTGTATTCAACTTATGGTTCAAGATTTCCACACGTGGAGAGGTTCTTGAAGGTGCCTTCAGGTACTCTATGCATTATCTATTTTAACCCTTCCAATGACTTGTTTTTACTGCTCATTTCTGAAGGATACACAGCTATATGAAGCATTATGGAGAGCTGCTGTGCGATGACTACCCCTGGTGTAGACACAGCTATAAATAATGCTCTTAGAGGTAGAACTTACCCTGGTTTGGAGAAGCGAAAAAAGCGAAGTTAATGTAAGGACCTTGGAGCTGCATCTCCAGTAGAGCTCTTCAGACAGCAATGCTGGTGAAATAACTTTATAGGCTGGACTTAGTCTATGTTTCTGTGGTGGTGGCAATGTGAGAAAACTACAAATTAATTTGCGCCGATACCGAGACACTCAGAGACCTACAAGCCTATCATTGGCATAATACGGAGTTCACCCAAAATAAGAACAGAAACAGCATTATGTATTTCTAATTGGTCACAACCAACATTTCATATGGGGAGCTCGACATTCCTGAACTATTTGATCAGACTTTAAAAAGAGCTTGAGCTAAAATAAAAATCCATTGAGTCCATTTGTTCTACAGAAGAAGGCAGTAAATTATCTGAATTTATGTTGCCATTGTGAGTTCTTTACTGAAGTCACTTATATAAGAAGTTAAGCCATTAAACTAGTTCCCAAAACTGTGGATGATGTCATACAGGAATCAAAAACGAGAAGTCCTGTGACCAAAAACCTGTGCTCACATACTGCCAGAACAGTCCATTGCTGTCTGCGGACCCTCTGTGAGGCTGCAGGTTTGCACATGTGTACGTGAGGGAAGCAACTGAGCTTGAGCTTGCACATGTGTGCTGCCTTCTCCAGGCGGTTTACATCAAAACAGGTGACTTTTGCGTTGAACTCTCCAGGATTAGTTGAAAGGAAAGAGAATGAGCCTCTCCCAAGACTTTTTATGAAGTCCTTCATTTAAAACGTCTTATTTGGTTATTTACTTAAAGAGCTTTTAAGAAGATATTGCCTTATCTGAAAGAGCTTGATCATGAAAGGAAGAAAACCCAGTCCTTTCAACTAACTCCTTCCATCAACTGCAAACAGATTTCAGCTTATCTATTCAATGGGTTCCACATTTGGGTGGTTTTTAAAAACAGACCCTGCACCAAAATGCAAAAATCAATGTTCCAATTTTAAAATCTCCCAGAAGCAAGCTAAGCAGCCCTTGAGTGCTAAACCTTGTCATACACCGTATGGTGTGGTGGTTTATGCTTGCACAGAGCACTTACTTTGCGTCTGTATCCTATCCCAGGAGTGCAATATCAAAGCAGAGTTGCCTGAGTGCTGCCAGGTAAGGCAGCGGCCAGAGGACTTGCTCACAGGTATACCCACCAGCGTCAGCCATGCCCCGTTTTCCTTCTTTCAGCTTTCTTAATTCTACAAGTTTCTGCATTTGGTGAATTAGGAGAAACTAAATACCATTGCAAACCTTTTTGCACTGTAATGCTGCTTCAGGGTGCAGGAGAACAAGCCCTGGGCTCTGAAGGAGCTACTTTCAGATCAATTAGAGTCCAAAAAGGAAAGTTATACGCCACGGTCTTTTTTCCATTATTTTAATTCTAAAAAAAAATCTTCCCTCCTTACACAGGTGGAAGGAAAGAACTGACAACATAATTTCCATATAGAAAAGGAGAAAAATGCAACAAAGATACTTTTTTTAGGGTAAGCAGAGGGCCTATCCAGCAGTCTAAGCACCTCAGGAGAAGACACCACCACACACGCCAGGAAGTAGTGGTAAATACGGTATGGCAAGGTGGAATGGGGTACACTCCAGTGCCTCCTACAGATGTCGCTTAAACATCCCTTTCCCCAGTGTGAGTTCCTGACCCGACCTAGCCCTTCCTCAGGACTTTTTCCCTGGAGTCCATGGGTTTCACCCACCCTACTGCACTGCACTGAGCTCAAGAGAAGCAAAGATATGTCAATCTTTGGACCTTGCCAGTGTAGGTCATTTCACTGACCTCTTCTGAAATGTATAACTATTCCCACAAACCTTAAACAAGACTATTTCTGCCTTAAATACATAACTGTGAAAGGCAAAACTTCCCTGTCTTGGGGACAGACCACATTAATATGGGGAACAGGAGATCTTGGCCAGTGCCTAGAATTACCAGCCTATGCAGAGTTATTTTCAAGCATGAAATACTTGGTACCAGAAAAGCCCCGTAGCAAGCAGCAGAATAACCGCACCTCTGAGACCAGTGGGTGCTGTTTATTCCTAAATTATTTTCTGACTCCAGGGTGGACATTTTGTCCGTGATTTTGGCCTGTCCAACAGGGTGTACTCTTTCTGCTGACACCATAGAAGCCCACGCGTAGAAAAACAGTTGCACCAAGCCAAAACCAGGCAGGACTTCTCCAGCACTTGCTTACACAGACTTTGCTTGTATTTTTTTCCAAATTACCACTTTAAAGGATGCAGATTTTTCTTCTTTGCTAGAAAGGACAGGATGAGGTGGAAACTCACTCTGAGAACTGTACCGCAAAGCACTTCGTGGGAGCTTTCTGCCTCCTTGGTTTAACTCATGGAATAACAACCTCTACAGCCACCACTTCATGCCTTCCAAAAAGCCTCAGAGTAGGCTTGCCAGACATCCCAAGTAATATTTTTTCATGTTTTCTCCTTTTCTCGTTTTGGAGGCTAATTGTCTGTCCGCTCCACTCATGCCTACATACCCTCCAACTGTTCAGTAGAGACCTCAGAACCTCTGGTCTGCTCTACAGCATTCTGCTGGGACTCTTCATGCTACTGCAAGCCAACTGGGCTCAGTTTCAAAGAAAAACAGAATAGGAACCCCAAAAAATCTTCCAGAATCCAGGAAAATTATTAGGTCCCATAAAGAAAGGGCTAGCACTCATTTCCTGTGTGGGCAACTGTATGAGAAAGTTAGGGGGAGATTTCTGAAGGGACCGAGGAACTTGCTGGTCTGAGTAAATGCCAAGCTGGGTATTCAGAACCTTGTTGCTTCCATCCTCAACTTCTGTTATCTTCATACATCTAAAAATGTAGCCCTCTGTCAGCTCACAGAGCTCCAAAGCAAGAATCAAAATCAAGCTCCAGCTCTGATAGGTCAGCAAAGGTGGCTGCCACTAGCCCGCAAGGCTGCCTCTTCGGTTATTTTTAGCTAACACTTTGTGACTGGTTAATATAAACTCATAAACTAGTCAGTAGGCTTTCTTAGGTTGTTAGCAGTAGGCTGCCTAGGCTCCAGGGCCATGTGAGCAGCGATGGTGCTGCTGCACCAGGGTACGGGTACCACCGCCACTGCAGTTGTCACCAGCTCAGTCCTCACTGTGCCTGGTCAGTGGGAGCACCTCTGCCAGGGTGGCCAGGACCCAGGGCCTGTGTCACCCTGCCATGAGAGGTGTGTCACAGCTCTGGACTCATCACACGTGCCAGGAACCTTCTCCTGGGCTCCTGGGAGGAACATGGAGGAGAGGAGCGTGTTTTTTCACACATGTGGGCTCAAGCTAAGATTAAATTACCCGCACTTTCTCTAAGCAGATATTTAATTTCTTTTACAGCTACCCCAGGCAGAGAGCCACACAGCACAGTGCTGTTCTACCACTTGCAGTTTTGCAGCTAGAACCATGTTTGCCTTTGCAATATATCTCACACAGGACTTCTGCTGTGAGTTAGCCAAGGCTGAATTGTATATTAATTTTTTTAAATATATATTTCAGGGATTATTTACATAACCATGCAAAGATAAATCTCATGAGGAGGAATCTTATTGCAAAGGATCAAATCTTTAACTTGTTCACAGAAGTGAAATCCACGGAGCTAAGCCAGATCTTCTGTCCCTTCATGTTTAACGATGGAGGTAAAGACCTGGTCCAGGGCTTAATGATACCAAAATGCTTTGTAATGCAAAACAGACCAACTCCATACAAATGTTCCCAACATTGTTCTTATTTCCACAGCAGACATTTAGGAGAGAGCAGCACAATAGTGTGGCTTGAGAAACCTTTATTAGAATTAGAACAAGAAAAACCAAACAGAAAACAACCATTAACGTCCAGGGTAATTTTCAAAACCTCTTTGGTAATTTCCTTTCCCCTCCTTTTCACAAATATGGGAACAGTTAACCACTCAGGAAGAACACTTTGTAAATTTGGAAACCTGAAGAATTCCCCTGTTAGACTCAACCCACATTAAAACAAAGATTTATTTATTTTTTTTATCTAATGAAGGATAAACACAATATTTTGTGTGGCAAAATACGAAACAGGCCTCCTCCTCCTCCCTCTGCTTTAGTCAGCTGAGATTTTAAATAGCTCTTAAAAAGTGTCATGTAACAAGCAGACAAGCAGCACCACAATGAAAAACCAGGGAAAATCTTTCTGACTTTTTACACAAAGCACACCAAGAGAAAAAGCCCAGCCTACCAGAGATCAGATCTTACATCCCCTCTGCGGGATGAAAGGACTTTGTTACAGCCTCAGGAAGTCAGTACAGTAGTGAACTTGTCAGCTGGGATAAGAATAACCAGGAACGTCTTCTCCCTTCCAGCCAGGGAGACTCTGCCTGGCTCACAGGGTGAGCCCTGCTGCCCGCTGCCCTGCTGGGAAAGAAAGTCTGTGAAACTTGGAGGTGGATCAGTCGGAAACTTGTGACTCAGCTCCATTTCTCAGCTTTCCTCCCAGCTCAGACAACCTCCTCCCTCCCTCTCCAGCTCCCTCTGGTACCAACCTCCAGATCCCTGACACTGGGCCTGTCTGGTCAGACTTTTTTTTGTGTGTGTGTCTGTCAAAACCCATCTGCTTTTTGACGGAGTGACACACACACCATCATGATGTCTTCAGGGAGTAAAGCAAGCCTGGGTTCAGAGACCCCGGCTGTGACCATGAACTGACCCCTCTTCCCTGCAGTAAATGCAGCAAGAGGAAAGAGATACTGTGTGGTATCCAGGTATTTTTAGAGATGCCAAGAAAAGCGGAAGGGACCAGAAGGTCCTACCTTGAAGAAGAGAAATGGTGGCTTAAGAAAACAAGCTGGTGTCTTAGCAGATTTTTGACCAAAAATATCTGTGGATAAAGATGCAACGAGGTGCCTGCCACATTCACACGCACCTATCCATAGTGTGGTCTGTATCTAAGAAGCTCTTTAGACCCTTCAGAAATAAAAATCTCTGCAAGGTTTGGAGGGCTTTTTCTTTATAGTAAAAGTGATGACAAATGTGAGGTATTAGAGTTAAAACTGTTAAGATGTGCTGGGGTGATGTAGACAAGAGAAGAGCACAGGAAGAAGAAGTTTAAAAATTAACAAAACCAATTAAAAACATGAAAAAAAAAAGAAAAAAAAAAAAGGAGATTCTCTCTCTCTCTCCAAACAGCACAAAATGTTTCAGCCTAAGCACAGCATGGAATAACTTCACGTTCAGGTATCCACACATCCTCTTAGCAACTGGAAAAATGTTGCATCTGGATGAAAAGATCTTTTTTGACCAATGAAATCCATGGGCAACCTAATAACAAAAGCTGGCATTTTCATCCTCTCCTGTATCCACACACACAGCAATTTGCCCTTACCTGGGCAGCTGCTGTATGTTGGGAAGCTAAAACCAAACCAGACCCATGATCTGGATGTAGATCAAACATCTTTACTACACACAAAACTAGGCACTCTATCCCTATTAAAATTCATCAGGGGTGACATATCAAAAATCTTGCAGACTGCTGTGAAAATTTACCTTCAGGGAAGCTGACCTCTTTTATAGCCAGGAGGAAGATTTTTCACAAAAAAAGCTCACTTTAACATTATTACTAAAACTGAGAATCTTCCCATGTTCCCGTGAGATGACTGCATCGCATGTTATCCTGGAGACAAAGATTGCAAGATAGACTTGACAAATCCAGACAATGTTAAAAGTAAGCGGATGACGATTTATCTTTTTGGGAGAAATCCAGCAATTTCTAGACTTGTTTACTAGCCCCAGACTAGAACAGCTCATCAAACTGCACTACTTAAAACCAGAGTTGAAGCTCAAATATTTAAAAGTGTGTTTTGGAAACATTCTTTGTACACTTAAAATCTTGGGTTGGATTAAAAATTTGTATTTGAAACTGCCATCTCCTAATTAAAACAATATATTCCTAAATGCTCACTTCAAATTTTACCTTAAGCACATTTTGTGGATTGAATTTATTTAGTGAACGGAGATAGCAAAAATTATTCACAATTAATTTTCACTTATTTGAATGTCTAAACAATTTTACAGTCTCATGTTCCCTTCAACAGCTCGATTAAACAGGCTTACAAATACTAAAGATTGGGGTACAGTTTATTCAATGTCCTCCAGATTTTTGGCTGCATGATTCTATAAACGCTGGGCTGATACGGAATGGAAGTTTCAGTGTCTGAATCACTTAAAGTTGGTCAAAACTTTAATAAAAACTTGCAAAGAGAAAAAGAAATATTCACACCTTATTTAAAAGTGTTGAAGATTTTTATAACAAATTTCCTTTAAAAATGAATGCCTGAGTTCCCCATAAAAAAAAATATGCAGATTTACAGAACTTTTAAAGGATCAACAATATAGATCTATTCTGAGAGGGTTTTATTGTCTACACGGTTATATCCAATGGCATGATAAGAATACTCTCCTAATAATGGAAATGTAATTCAAAATAAAATTAAATGCAAAATTATATGACCGTAAAGTACAGGCAATGTTCCTAAGGACAGTGATGACCATCTGGCACCATGTATGTAGAACCTGAGGCAAGTGACCACTTTTTTCCGTGTTACAGAATTACTGAAGATCAGTGGATTATAGAAGTGGAACACATTTCTTCCAAAACATTATTACATTGTCTGTGGTGGTATCTTATAAGCAGTTCACCAATGATGTAATTGATGTCTCTCATTGATGATACAATGTCTTTTGGTCACTTTTTTATGTTTCAGGGTGTTCGAGTGCTCTGTTGACAAGGTGTACCACGGCATTTTACATCAGTAGAAGTCAATAAAAACTAATTATCAATTAAGACTAAGATGCTGAAGAGATTGTTGCTGTGTTGGGAAGACCATGGTAGCTGAATAGAGTGATCTGTAAAACTCCATACATTAGACCAGAGACTACGTGTCCAGCGCCAAGCACGACCATGTTGTCAGGAACAGGAAACCCAGCCTCTGCCTGCAGAACTGGGTAGGCACTAGGTCAGCAATCATCAGTTACAAGGACTAATTGGGGTTCATGACAGGTAAGCAGATAAGCAACATTCGCATTTCAAAGCTGCAGCAAGAAAATCTGGAAAGTTTTGAAGAAAGGAGAAAGGGTGTGAATAAGGCACTGTTAAGACCAATAATAGACTTATACATACAGTCTAATACTTGTGCTGAAGGTGCTGAAAAGTCTGGAGAAGGTAAAAGAGAAAGATAAGAAGGCAAGAAGACGCGAGAGCAGAAGAAAATGGCATCTAGTGAAAAGCTTAATGAGTCAAACCCAGTTTATTTTATAAAAAATAAAATGTTCCATGAACAACAGAATTCCTAGTGCCTGAATTCATACCAAATTTTGGTGGAAAGGTGTTGGAGGGAAACAAAACTGAAGGAAAGCTCTCCCTAGTCTCGATGTCTCTTATGACACCTCTAACAGACATGAGATGACACATGCTGTGGGTAGCTTGTAAATCCATTCACACTGACCAGCTGGCCCTGAGCTTCTAAACAGAGTGTGTGACAGCCAAGCTCTCCCTTCTCTGAGTCTCCCTCCTCCACCCAGGCTGACTGTCCATCAAGCCAGTGTGAACTCTCTTCTTTGAGAGTTCTACATTCTTTCAAATTTGTTTGAAATCAGGAAAGTATTCCAAATGTGTTACGTAAGACAAGCTGATGGACAAAAGGTAAAGAAGATCATAAATCTTGCCACTGCAGGAGCCAGATGCAAAGTAATGTTGACTTGATGACAGAGTGGACACGTATACACCTTCACTAAGAGGAGGTATTTGGAACTAAGAGCGCTATTTAACCTGAAAAAAGCACAATACCTTTTTAATCTGAAAAAGCTTGCCAAATTCAAGGCAGAAAGGTTGGCATTTTTCTTAACAAGTGGAGACAATAATTCACCACATGAACAAGTCACCAAAGAGCTGATTCTACATCTCTTATGTGTTCAACACTTGTTGCTGATCTGACAAAACCCCCATATTTTAACCAAAGTAGATGAAGTATGATGGTTTAACATGAAAGGGACAGACGGTGGTGCCTCCGGTCTTAATCTCTGTGAACCCCTCCCCAGCAGAGCACAGCAGTGGTAGACATCCACTAGTCATGGATGCTATCATGCAATGGGTTGGTGTCAGCAAGGACTCCATGAGTAGTCCTTTTTTAGGACTACTGAGGTGAATTGACCAGCTATGAACACGAGTCTTCAACCAGCAGAGGCTGCAAACTCTTAAAAACATGTTTCTTTATACAAGCAACCCAAACACTACCCTGCTCAGGTTCTTTGACTGACATAAGACTGTAATCTGTGAATCTACACAGGTAGGCACAACCTACAGGATGCCACTGGAAGGTGTTGTTACTCCTAGCCATAAATAATGCCTTGCACATCCCGTTCAGAATTGCTACAAGAACTCAGCAAAGCTCAGCCTGTGCGAGTTCTGGTGCAGGATCCCTCTGTGTCCTATGTTCCTCATAGGAGGAACACACGGAGAGAAAGCTTGCTCCAGCTGGAACGATCTGCTTGTTTCAGCCAACACTTGCTGCCTTTTCAAGAGCAGTTTTGAGACTGCAAAGTAGTCAAGACCTCATTCTATGTCTTTGTTAGACAAGATGTTTAGTACCTGTGGCCTCCACTGCTTGGGAACACTTCTGCAATTCCAGTTCAGAAGAACAAGCTCCAGCTCCCAAGCCTCCTTATTTTCCACCACATTCTTCCTCAAGGATTCAACAAATGCTTGACCTTGCTTGGCTTGGGAGCATTTGCTGCAGCAGCTACAGGGAGAGCTGTAAGTGGAACACTTCCTCTGGGATCATGTTCCCTCTCCATGCTGTGTCTCACGGGCCAGGCTGGGTCACTGCTTGCTCAGGCAGGGCCACAGTAACCGTTTGCAGAGCCAGGCTGGTGGAACCTCACACTCCCGCAATGAGACTTTTGCAGCTAAATGCACCTGGCAGGAGATAACTTGCAAAAAAAAGTCGGGTGAGAAGAGCTGAGTGTTGGCAGCCCTAAGAAGCTGGATTCCCAAAACGAGCTTGAAGGATTTGGCAAAACTCAAATTGCATTTTTAAACAGTTACTGTAAGTGTAAATGTTATTTTATCCGCCCGCTTGAACTGTATCATCCTGGCCAGCCACCAGGCAACCACACCCACGCTCTTACTTTTACAGCTGCAGAGATGGGGTCAAGATCGTCTACTTTCTGTGTAACTCAAAACCTATTATTAAAGTAATTCATTTGCAAATAAATCACCCTTGTTATGCTGCTCCAAGCATAAAGAAAGAATAAAATACGAGCTTGTGAGCTTGAGCTTATTTGCTGAATACACATCCTACTCCCTTCCCTGGCCATATTTAAATAGTTAATAAGTATTAGCTCTCCGAGGCACTTCTCCTTATTTCATTCAAATCTGGAAAAGTTGATACTATAATCATTAAAGAAAAACAAAAAGAAAAAAATAAAACCCCCAAACGAGCCAAGTTTTATCAGCTCTTCACAGGAAAGCAGAAAGGTCAAAGAATCTTACAGCACTCGAAGGTCTAACACTGAGCCAGAACGTGACCAGGAACATTATTTCTTCTAATTTTCAGCATTACTTTTCGCAGGAGCGTGTGAGTGCAAACCCAGCCCCAGCTTAATCAGGGTAACGCCCCACAGATCTCGATGGAGACAGGATCTCAGCTACCCTGGAAGGCTTGGGAACTGCTGAGTGATTTCTGGGAGGAAACAAGTAGCCTTATTTTCAGAAGCACTTTGCGTTATCTGTCTTTAAATACTTTAAGGGTCCAGTTCTACATTCATTCAGAACCTTGCATCTACATCAACCTGCTCAAAAGTTGTCTATTTGCTGATTATTATTATTTTTTTTAGTTTGTTTTACTTTTGTTTGTTTGTTTGTTTTACTCTTTTCCTGTCTTACAGATCTGCATTTCCCTGGATTTACAGAAATGTCACCAAATCTTTTGAATGACAGACCAGGAGCATAACACATTTCTTTTGGTCTTAAGTTAAAAAAAAATGAGGTTTGTTGACTTCTAGAAGTCCACACACAGTTATGGCTTTTTTCTGGTACATTCTTCCTTGTTTCTGTAAGATACTGGATATGCATGAGAACTGCAAACAAATTTATTGTTAATCAAACCTGCCCTGCAAGATCCATTTGTATATTTAAACAAAACAAATAAAGCAATAACTTGTTAAACACAATGTTATTTTATACCTGCTGCAATATTCACAAATAGACATAAAGATTAGTCAGCTTTCATGTGAAGAATTGAAGCCACAGGATGGGCTTTAAAGTGGTACCACATCCAGGGTATTATTGTGCTGAAACTGAAACAGCCAGAGCCAAAACTTTGTCTTGCATTATGGTTCAGAGAATTCTGAAATGGATTTCCACACCGTATATTTAATGATTTAAAATAACCATTCTTAATGAAGTGTACCTTCTCTGAGCCTGTATTTTAGGGCCTCTGATTGTCTAGCCACCCACTTGCCGCTGTGGTTAGAGACCAGATCTCAACAAATACCCAAGCTGAAATATTTTTTATGTTTTATTTTTATTTTCATAAATTTGATGTATTTATATTCACACACGGTTTTTGTGATAACAACTTCAACAAATCCCACCTAAAAGATTGCATTAAATTTACGTAAATTCTTTATTGTCTATAAAAGGATAAGTTTCATTACAGATGTTTCTAACGGATGTTTCTAAAGATGCCATACTTCTTCTTACTATGTGACCATGTGGCCTATGAACTTGAAATAGACTTTTTCTGCAGGAAGATTATATTTCCACTATTTATTTTTTTTCATTGCTTTAAACTAACACTTTAATACAAAAAATAAAGATTCCTGTGTATTAATATTGACAATATCTGGAAGTCGTTACATTTTCAGAATCCCAGACTGAAATCCAGGAGCACATAGTAGAAGCAACAAGCATATTTTTGGATACACGTTAAACCCCACCACTTTTTTTCCTCCCTATGGGCTACATGACTCAGAGCTCAGGTCCTTCACAGGCAGAGCCTGGATGCTGGAAAGTGCCTTTCTGAAAGTAACACTGCGTGTTTCTGCTCAGAAATTTCTCAGCAGCTCACAGGAGAGAAACAATAAGCCATCTGTCATGCAAAGCCTGGGCTGTTACAACCAAAGGGAGAACTGAATGAAAAAAATATGACCAAGAAGAGCAGACCTTGTCGGTAATTCACTGTTTTCCTCCACCTCTTCTCTTTCTCTCCACGGGACCTACCTCAGACATCTAGCGAGCTCAACTGTGGTAACAACCTGTGAGGAAATTGTTTCCCCCACCAGCTCTTCTGCCACCGTTACTCTTGCAGCACTTGCCACCCATCATCTGGAAATTACCTCATCCTCCATCACCACGTGTCTAGTTGTTAGAAGCCTGGGAATCTAGTAGTGGTGCTCCCTGGCTTTGCCTCGTTTGCTCAGTCTCAGGATAAAATTAGCCATTAGTACCAACAGTTTTGGTACTCACTGCTCCTCATCCCCTTCTTGGCTCCTCTAATATGTAAAAAGCCAAAAGTGGCACACTATTTTTGCGCTTCAGAGAAAGAAGTGTCAGGCAAATGACAAACGTGAGATTTGGGAAGAAAGGAGAAAAAAAAGTATCAATGGTCTCCTATTCACTCATCTTCCAAAAAACAGCCCCACCAAAACAAAGGCACAACTGTTCCCACATGATAAAGGGTGCTTTGATTAGTGCTCCTAAAAACAAGCTAGTGTACTCTTGTCATCCCCGTCTTGTTGAATCTTCATTAAACTGTTACAACTGCTCAGTTTCAATCTGACTGTTTCTGTCAGGATTACTGACAAGTAAAATTGCTGTAAGAGCAAAGGAAATGCCATGACAGCTTGGGGCAGTCTCAATGTACAAGTAGGGTGTACCTAAGGAGGTATGAGAAGGAGGGCAAGGCATATGTAAAGTGGAAACTTTGAGTAAATTATCTATTGCATCTGACTAATATTTTTTTAATAGTATTACCTTTTTGGTCTTTACAGAAGTCTGTAGCGCTGTGTCCTACATTCTAGTTACAGCAGCATGCAGGGTTGCAAAAAGTCACATGGGAGTAAGTATCAGAGAGAACAAAACTCTACTCAGGCAAAATTAGAAAAAAAAAACAGAAGTATTTCATCATCATTACAATATATGGCTTCTCATACTTTTGACAACGATATAAATATGAGACCGAGGACTGATGCATATGACTGATTACCTGGTGTTTTGGTAGTTCTGCTAAAAGCATTGACGGTTATTTTCCAAAGTTTTCAGTAAACAAAAAAAACAACCAACCAACCAAAAAAAATCTGTCTGGTGGGTGAAGTGTTCGTTTTCGAATGTGTAGAGAATTTTGAAACAAAATAATTCTAAATTTTAAAATATTCTGTTGATATTTTTAAGATAATGCAGAGGACTTTAAAACTACGTCCTGTGTTCCCACAGTAGAAATAATTTGCTGTGCTAAAGACAGTTTTTTCAAAGCACATTAAATTGCTGCCTATGTTCACTGAAGAAGTTTATATTCACTAAACCGAAATATTTCACTCAACCGTTACTCTCTCAGTCTTGTTTAGGCTGGGATTTGTTAATCTAAGGGAATAGCACTGATATATTCTTGTCATATTATCAGCCAACAGCGTTTGGAAAAATGCATGCTGTTTTCCAAAAAAGTAACTGCGACAAGCACTCAGGAAAAGCGATCTCCCTCTGTATACAAATTATGAAGGATGTCAGAAGAGAGATAGAGTATTCCTAATCTACAGGAATGCTGAAAACTGAGATGTAAAGGGATGCTTTCCAAGTACTCACGGCAAGAACGCTGCTAAGTTTATCCCATGGAGCTGATACAACCCAGCATGATAAAAGCAATGGTAACTTCGCTGCCTTTCTTGAAGGGAGAGACTGTGAGCTTTTAGACAAATTTATATAAACCAAGGTCTGAAAAGCTGTTCATTCTGCCTGCTCTTCTTCAAGACAAATGCGTTTTTTTTTTCCTTCATGCCAGCCTACTGGTAATATCTTTCCAATTTTAACTTTTAGTGCCTGGAACAATTTTATGTACAGTAAGGTTGAAGCTGCTCTGCCTGGCTCTGGCATTGCAAAGTGTGACCAGAAGGGAAATACACATCCTGGTGAAGAGATACCTGCCCAAGGAAGGTCTAAGGAATGACACAGTAATAAATACATTCTTAAAGAAAAAAAAAAAAGAACTTCTAAACAATGAAATTTCAGGGCAAATTTAAAAACACAGCTGCAAGCATCAAGAAAATTGCAATTGATTTCAGAGTCTGGAAGCTGATAATAACCTTCCATATAGACACATGGTCACAAGATGAGCAGTGATGACTCCTAAAGAGATGCAGAATATTAAACATCACTGTTTATTACTAGTAAATAATGACTAGTGATTTGTCTTTTTTTACTAATAAAATCCAGAATAGGCTTCCACATGTCTCTTTTTATGCCACTCCTGTGCATCAGCTTCTACTACCTGTACTAGTCCATGCTTGTAATATTTCTTTTCAATGAATAAAAAAAAAAACAAACAAACAAAAAAAAAACCCAGATGTTTCTGATTTTCCTCTCTACAAATGACAGCCTAGAAATGTATTGTGGAATCTGGCATTGACTCATTCTTGAAGTAGAGTTACCACATGTCCCGATCACAAAACAGCAACACATAGTATAACGTTTCTGGAAAAATCTCACTGCAATAAAATGGATCACAAAAAGTTTGCATTCTATGAATTCTGCCTAGAATACAAACCACTGAAGATTGCTTCTATTAAGTACCTGTAATTGGAAACCAATTTACCAGCGGCAGGAGTGAAAAGGAGGAGGTGGAAGTTAGTTGGACTTTACAAGAAAATGTGTTCCTGTTCAAAAATCAGTGCAAACTGCTGATCACAACTTTTTTTTCTTTCTTTTTTTTTAAATGATGCGGAGCGTCTTTTGCAATTTGGGAAAAACATCCGGCGAACACACTATTTGGAGAAAATGTTAATAAATTCATAAATCAAAAGAAGGACAAGCACAACTATTTGACTCGAGATCTTTTGTCACACAGGCCAAAGGGCTTCCCTGAATTAATGCCAGCTTGAACTAAATATATCCCTTTTAGTAACAACTCAACTCACGATTTCAAAAACTCCCAGTGATGGGGAACATACCACAGAACTTGGTAAGCCACCCAGTTAATGGCTCATTGAGTGTCACAGGGTGCGGATCCAGGCTCGAGGGTGTTACTTTCCAGGGAAGTGCTTATAATTTTCAGTTTCCCTTCATTCTCCTGTTCACAAGCTGAGCAGTTTCCTCAGCATTTTTCAGCGCACATACACCTTTGTTTCCAGAATAAACCTTCTCTCACATCGATGGCACCCTTGCCCTGGACTGAAACCTCCCAAGCATCCTTTGAATCCATATTCAAATAACCCCATTAGCACTTCTGATCACTCCACCACCTTGGGAGCTTATGAGTAAATAAATTAAATAGAAGTATCCCTCATCTCTTTTACGGTTGCTTTTCATAAGGTCCAACATATTTCTTGCACGTTCACAGACCACTTTTCCCAAGTGGCATTAACTGAGGAGCACAACAACCTGTCTGGGGCAGTGGGTGCCCTGACAAAACACACAGAATCATACAATTGTCTAGGTTGGAAAGGACCTTTCAGATCGTCAAGTCCAACCATCAACATAACACTGACAAAAACCATCACTAAACCATGTTGCTAAGCACTGCATCTACCCATCTTTTAAATACCACCAGGGATGATGGTTCCCACTTTCACATCTGCTCTCACCTTGACCAAATGACTTGCCAAAGTACCCTGGGGAAGTCATCTCAGCCCTTGGCAACTTATTTTACCCCATCTTTACGCTCTCTGGACTGCATCCACAGTTCAGAGCTCCCCAAAGCATTTTTATTTCATAAAATGCAGCCAAGCTCGGGAAGCTGAGGGTTAATTTTAACCTGCACCACCTCTCACCAATTAAGTGACCAAGTTAAGGCAGGGTGAAGTGTTCAGGATGCGGCTGCCTGGCAGGGTGACAGGACAACAACCTGCACTGACTAGCAGGATGCCTGCTTCACCTGTCAGGCTCGAAGAAAATGCTTCTGGTTCACCCTTCAGGGGAAAATCTAGCAATTCAGGAGCAGGGCAATACCTCCTGTGGCTGCCCAAACCACAGCTCTCCCCTGAGAAGGAAACCTCATCAAGTCTCACAAGCTATTGGGAAGTTTCACATGCTGTGTCACTAAGTAGAAACTTTCTTCTGAATCTGGTTTTATTCTCAACCCAACAGCAAGACTGTCAGGCAACTCCTCCTAGGAATGGGAAAGAAATTACCAAACGGGAAAAGAAAAATTTTCAAAATGTAGAGAAACAGGATAGCAGCAGTGTGAGAAGAAGACAGCCAGCCTCTTGGTGTGGTTGCTGGAACCCAGGTCTGCCACAGGGAAGATGCCAGGCATCTTTAATTTTTCTGCTTTTACACATCTTTCCTTTTGTCTTTTTTACTTAGAGTGACAGCTTTAGGGGAAAGAGATACCTTCTTATAATTTGTTTCATATAAGTTTATTTTGCATGGTAAAGCCAAAATCCACCAAGATGCAAGTAAGATGCACTTTAGACACACCACAATCCCCCAGGCCTCCTATTGCAGAACTGAAGGAAACCAGCAGTATCTACAGCCACAATAAAGCTACAGCAGGACGTAGGATGACATTTCCTAAAAGCCAACAGGATCAACACAACATTGTCTGCTCCTCATTTGTGACATGCTCCAGAGGAGATGGTGGGAACAAGCGCATCTCTGTGGGGCTGTTCATTATCAAACGTCTGGAATGCTATTGTAAACACCTTGCATTTACTTCATGCTTTGCCTTTAAAGACTTTTGCCAACATTAATAATAATGCTACTACTCATAGAGCTTTTGTAAGGATTAATTTGTTATGGTCATTAGAGTCCAGTGCTCTTTACCACAGTCATGTAATAACATACTTGGTGTGCTCTCCAAAACAACTGAAAAAAAAAGAAGCCAGCTGCAGTACATTAACATCCGCTTGCGGGAATCTAGTGATTTCTTCTCTACATGTTCTGATGATAACATGCAGCCACATGTGATAGTCTCTTAAATCCCACGTCTGCTCTAACCCTCGTACGCAACCGTGAAAGATAATGGTCATGACATCTGCTGATCTAACATTTCTTCTCTTTTGTGAGGCCACTTGCAAGTGTATGTGCCAAGCAGTGCTGTTATTGTCATCTCTAAGAATGCTCCTCTTCTCTCAACATGGCTCGCCCCATCGTCCCCAACCTCTTCTGGACGTCTATGGAAAGATAGCAGCTGGCCTGTTACCTGGTTTTCTGATTATTACAGAGAATCCAAGCTTTGGCCTGACAAGCCCATAAGAGGAATCCGACATTGTTCAAATCCTAAAGATTTACTTGGTACACAGGACTGGTGTGTGAAGACACAGGCTGGGTTGGTCTATTTAAATAAATGCTTCCTGCCCTGCTCCCCATTACTGTTGCATCAACGTACCTGTCAATGCATTCCTCCTCTTTACTCTTTTCTGACATAAACACAACTTCTCCTAGTTCAGAGATCAAAATTGATGGGGTTTTACCTGATGGTTAGTCCTTCACTTCAGTGCCTGGTAGTAGTATCTCTTCTTTTCCAGTTTCTTTATATTTTTCCAGCCCTTCCCCCAACATCTTCAGATCCCTCCCCAGGTTCTGAGAAATATAAGGCATGGAGAGATCACAGCCCAGCGACATCCCTGCCTCCTCTGGAAAGGAAGCAAAGCTCCTACCTCAGGCAAAGCTGTTAAGTGCCTAAATTTAGCTGGGATGAATCTGGGATTAGACCATCAGAGCAGGGAATAAAAACCAAGGCGTCTCAAGTATTAGACGAGTCTTAACACCATCCCCTACATTACGCTGGGGATCTCTGCCATTCAGCTGTCCAAGTGTGCAACGTTAAAAAAGACACTGATAAAGACCAGCGTGGAATCCAGAGCAAGGAGAGATCAGATCTTTAAAAAGGACAGTATTTAGAGTACTTCCACTCTCTTTTGTTGTTGTTGTTGTTGTTTTTTGAGGGAGAGAAATATTTTTTACTAAGCTTGATTTTGTGAGTAAAGTATTGGAGCAACATCTAGCTCTCCCCATGCACGCACAGGAGGGTGCCACCACACACCTCATGGTCCTGAGCAGGCACCTTTACAAGGTAGCTTCACGCAGGCATGCCGCAGCGCAAATGGACCCTGTGTTTTTGCTCCATGACGGTGTTTAATTGAGTCTGTGAACAGCCAGACAGGTAGACAGCCTCTGATGAGTCACGGATGCTTGCGTTCAGAGAGCTGTGGCTAATGGAGGCAATTGCATCACGTTGGGAAGTGCAGCGCAGCCAAGGCACACCCCTGGGTAAATGGTGCCTGATGGTTTGCTTAATGACAGTTCACATGCCTGGCTGTATGATCTCAGGAATCAGAGATGGAAAAGACCTGCTACATAACCTACCCATTATCCCAGTGGAGTATGTCTCCCTTCCTGTTGGAGGCAGTGAGGCTTTCACTGCTTTCCTTTGGAGGAATAGTCCACATTTTTTACTGGGCTCCTACTTCCTGGGAGATTTTGGCCCGGCCCCTCATTATTACATTCCATTATTTTCTGAGTCAACCCATTTCCAGCAGTTCATGGCTCCTTCCAGCCTCCTATTCCCACCCTCTTAGAGTCTTACCAAGCCTGCTGACTTGTACCGGCCCTTCAAAACAGGGATGGCAGGTGGCTGTGGGGAGCCCTGACCACCCTGCAGCCCACAGGAGGTCCCTGTTCCCCACAAGAAGATTGGGGTGCTCATCAACAACCCAATTACCCAGAGCAGGGGATTTGATCCTGCCACCATAGCCACTCTCAGAACCCGTTGGTAGAACCTTGAAGCCAAATTTGGCTTCATTCCCTTCCTCCCCTGCCTGCCCAGCTAGGGCACCTTCCACTCGTTTGCTGATTTCTTTCTGCTCTGCTTCCTGTGTGATAGCTATCCACAGAAGGAAAGGAATATGAACCATAAAAGGGTTGCTTCCCTTCAATTGTTTTTCTTCTTTTTCTTCTCACCGATGTTTACATCTTTTGGTGGTGCTTTCTCTGGGCTCCTGAAATGCTTGCAGCATCGCTGGTGCAGCAAGTCCCACTGAGACAGGACCGTGCGTGTCTAATCCCAAGTCACAGCCTCCTTCCCTGTTACTATCTGCTGAGCTCTGATGCGAGATGCGTCACCACAGGAAGTTCATCCAAAATTTTCCATCTGGTAAATGAGGAAACACCTCATGCATACAACAGGGAGTTCAGATGTGCATTTCTCCACACCAGAGTCAACAGAATCTGTTATTTATTTATTTTTGAAACCCTGAAATGGCTGCTCTGCACTTTTGACCTGCTGTCAGTTTGAGCAGTGATTAGCTATTCCAAAGATGTAAATCTATACTGCAGCAAGGATGCACTTATAGAACTACAAAATACCAGAGATTTCGGTGATTTATCTCCCCTTCTTCGCATTCAGTGCTAGAGATAAACAACAGTGAAAAGAAAGGAATGGGTCTGAAGTTCAGAAAAAAAGCCTCCTCTGTTTGGGTGACAGGTTCCTACAGCTGAGGCTGCCAGCCAGCTCAGGAGCTACATTAATTTTTAGATGGGGCCCTTATTTCTACTAGTCTTTTAGCAGAGCTCTTCAGGGATTCTTCAGGAAAGTGTCATTTTTACAAAGAGATTAAACAAATAAAAGAGAGAGAGAAAAGAAAAAAACCCCAATCATCTGTTGTCAAATGCAGACAAAATCCAGATAATAAAGTATTTGAAGCGAAGGCTAAAACTCTGCACAACGTTGCAGAGATGTCTTGGTGCTGTGGCTGGGGATCAACTGGCTGCTCTCTGACATGTTTTCCTGGAAATGATACTAGGGAAAACTGCCCGAGTTACCCCGTCACATTTGCTCATTTCTTATCCCTGTTTTGCTGTTGTTATTGGTGCACAGAACACCCAGAGGTGCCTGGTTTCCCGGAGAAGGGCTTGTGACATGCTGGTGGGATGTGTTGGTGATTGCCAAGCTGGAGGCAGTATCATAGTGCAGGGTTTGGAGGGTTCAGGGATGGTAATGGGACATTAACACACTAAATAAGGGTATGATTTCTCTGGAAGTCCCAATTTCTGATAACTTTCAAAGCTGTGAAGCCAAAAGAAACAATCTCTTCTCCCAAAGAGTAGCCCAGATGAGAAGAAAAAAAAAAAAAGCTATTAAAAGGCCATATTATCCAGGACAACTCAGACATCCAAAGTAATGCTTTGAAAAAAGAAAACTCCTTGCATAATTAAGACTAATTAGTCTCACTGTGTTATTGCTATTTTGCTGCCTAAAACAAGCTGTTGACTGCCTAATGAGAATTAGTTATTTTGCTTTCAAAGGTGTCATTCATCATCCTTTCTGAATGTAAAAGAAACTTAAATTTTACAAATTAAACAAAGACATATTTGGGTAAAAATTAATTGAGTATATTCTGTGTCACTACGATAGGCCAGTTCCTTCTGAGGGACAAAAAGGAGAGATAAGTGATATGAAAAAAACTAAACTATGTTTAAGAAAGTAGGAGATAAATTTGTGAGCATCTGCTCTGGGTTGGCACTAAAGTGGCAGTAAAATGAAATATTAACTAAAATGTGGTTCAGTGTTTTATATCAGATCTCATAAAAAAAAAAGTTATGCCGCCTGCTGCCCTTAAAAATTTTTCACCAAAGTTTTTTGCAGTTGAAGAAATAAAGAATATTTGAATCTGATTTTCATGAGGAGAGGAAGGTTGTCACACTTGCACCTTGCTCCTCATGCTACAGTGTCTTTTCTTTGTGAAAAAGAGAAGGCAATTCCTCATGACAACTATGTGCTTGCAACGCATCACATGAACCAAAGATCTGCCAAAGTCTCAGGTACCCAAACAGAAATTCCCATGAATGTTTGTGGCATCGTTAGTGTCAAACTGTTTATGCTTGGGTCAAATGGTTTAGCCTTTGGACAGACGAATAAATAAACAGTGTTTCTAGATATAAGACGAATGCTCATTTTTTTTCCTAAAAGAAAAATATTTCCACACAAATTACATACTCTTAAAAAATAAACATACCCTTAAACCAACACCCTTGAAAATACTTTTATCAAGGAAGAAGTGTTTGTGTGAAAATACTTTTTATAGGAAAACACACATGCAAGCAGCGGAGGAGTTTCTTTCAAATAGAGCTCAAACTACATGAACCTGCGCTTGGAAGAGCTGCTCAGATTTAGAACTTTATTTCTGGAAATTATAAAAGAAAGCAAATTCCACTGTTGTGAAGAGAAGCTTCCTCAGAGAGAGACTTAGCAAACTGGTGCAAGATTTCTGCCACCATCCTACGTCCCCAGTTTGCTGGGAGGTACAGAGGGCAACCTATGTTTCTTTTCCAAAAAAAACCCTTAAAGCTCTATTTTCCAGTGTTGAACTTCTGGGGATTGTGTTTATATTTAATAAAAGTCCATTAATTTAGCTATCAAGAGCTATTGCAGCTGCTATTCAACTATCCACTTCACAGGGGTATCTAAAATTTCCATGTAAAACATTTCTTTTCCCCCAAACCCATGGAATTCCCATTACAGGCTATGCAGTGCCAGAGTCGGCCTAAACGGAAACTGTAACTATCAAACGTAGTTGCAATAAAAAGATAAAAGCAAAAGCTTTTCTGCTGATGCTCTTTCCAGGATCCTCAAGAAAAATGAATGAAACTCACAGTCTTCTGGCACTTGCAGCAGCTCCAACCTGAAACCGTCAAGCTTATTAGTGACTTGCCAAGAATACTTTCAGGTTTCGACTGAGCAACCCACCTGAAACAAATGCTGGATTCTCCCAGACTTTAACTGTAATGCTTTACCCTTTCTACATGCTGAGAACACATACATTATGCCCTGGCTCAGGGCTGCCGTCATGACATATGGAAGTTCTTAACTTCCCGAGATCTAAAGTAGGTGGACATGGTTTGTACTTCTGCAAAGCTCCTTCAAATGACACATTTTAACAGAATAGAAAACAAAATGCACAGAGCAAAAATAGGATTATGAACTGGAGTCATTAAAACGCCAGGTGTAATACATCTCAAAGGGGAAAAAGAAACAACCCGGAATTGCAACGCTGACCTCACCTCGTTTGTTTGGAACCTTTGCAATGTCTAGCCTTGCCCACGAATAAATCTGCAACACAACTATTAGCAGCATAGTTTCACTGTTAGATCGAATGTCAACTCGTTCACATCAACTCCTTCAGAAGGAACAAAATCTATGTTGAAAAGTCAAGCTCAGTGTAGCTGGAAGTCGAATGGATGTGAAGGAATCTCGGAGTTGGGTGGCTGCTTCCCATTCAAGGGGTCTGCACAGTGATGGGGATGTGTTAGGTGGGGGAGGAATGACGGATGCTGGTGGAGCATCCCGTGTCCTAGGGAAGCAAAGGACAAGTCAGAGTCCATCCCCATCAGCCATTTCGCTCCTCCTCCCAGGAGAAAGCTTTTCCCAATGTTTAACTTGAGCTTTCTTTGGCTGAAATGAAAGTCCACTCATTCGTATCCTCGTTACTCATGCCAAAGGAGACAGACTAACCCCAGCAGCATTTATGCGTCCCCTAAGACTGCAGCCTGGTCCTGCACCACTGCTCCTCTTAGACAACAGCAAGCTTAATTCATCCAGCATCCTTTCATTGATCACAACCCTCAGAAACATGACCTTTCCCACTGCTGTCTTCTGGACTTGCTCCAGTGTCTCCAGACCCTCTCGAAATGCCTCATCTGCTGTCCTCCAGCTGCGGCACTATCCATGTGGAGCCGGATGGAAGGATTACTTCACATTTCTTGTGGGCTATGTGCCTGTTTATCCAAGCCAGTGGGATGTTTGCTTTTTTTGAGGCAGCGCCACTCTGCTGACTCATGGATGGCTTGTGACACCCCGAAACCTCCAGAGCCCGCTGCTGGGATGCACCACAGATGCAGCCACCCCTTGGCCCACATCTGCATGGTCAACTGGTCCTGCCACCACCAGCCACTGTAATGGGCAATTCTCTCTTCATCATAATCACACTGAATGAAAGAATCTGGGGGTATCTCCGAAAGGCTGTTGAACCACACTTCATTAAATTGAATTAATTTATGAAAAAAAAATATAAAATTCCCAGCAGATATCAGCCCCCTGGCATAATGCAGAGCCCATGTAACCGAGGTATATGCTTTGTGGGAGACAAGAGAGTTGATCCAGAGGTGGGTTTTTGGGTTTGCTGCTGCACAGTGGAGGAACAACCCTGGGAGAGGGAGCAGTGCAAAGGATGGCTCGCCAACTCTCATCTCCCCTTCTTTCCTCTTCCCAGAGGGGAAACTTGGCTCAACATGCCTGCAGCAAGGCTGCCCAAGCAGAAAATCCCTTTCTAGCACCACCACCTTTGCAAACAGACTTTCCTCTGTAGTTGCCTGTGCTCATCTGGAAGCAATCTAAGGCGGTGATGAAATACATGCCCTACGCACGGGGAGGTGGGAATTTAGCTTGGGGCTTCTTGCACACACACATACACACACACAGGTCAGGCTCTCAGCTGACCCCAGGACCACGTTGAGGAGAGGATGGCAGCACAGCTACCCCCATGGACTTGCCACCCTACCCAGCCCCTCAGGGATGAATGTCCAGCAAGGAAAAAGCCTCCTTTCTCTGAGCAGGGCTCCTCAAACAAGCACCACACAGGATGGGACTTTCTGTTCTCTGCTGCATCCTTTATCAGTTAATGGGAGAAGTCCGTGCAGTAAATCTAATTCAATCATGTATTTATTTATCATACACTCCAGAAGGAGCCTAGGCTATTGAATAAACATGTAGTGGTCTAAGTGGAGCTGTTCTTTCAAAATGTCTTTATGGCTTATTTTCCCTATGATCTGTGCAAAAAGGCATGTTTATAAACAAATTGCAGGATCTATTTATACTATAACTCAAGACATTCAGACAGTAGCGTCTCAGAGACATTTGATGAAGGCGGTAAACTGGGCTGGAAGTTGATCTGACAGGAAATAAAAGCTAAAATTGTTTTTCTGAAAACCAGCAGATAACACTAACAGGCTGGGATGAGTAAGAATGTGGAATCCAGATCAAGATGCTGGATGCAGCAATCTGTGTACTACAAAATCCTCTGTCAACTGAAAGAGGGTCACATTTATAGAGCAAAAGACAACAGCATATTTTAATCATACAGGAACAGAAATAGAGCAGAGCTACCAAAATCCCCAGCAGGATCTCATGTTTAGCAAGCGAACATTTTATGGTGAGCAACATAAAAAATAATAAAATAAAAGCCAAGACTAATAAATGACTTGAATCCATAGACATATTTTTTGGATGACTGGTCAGGTAGGTCAGCATGATCTCCACGGTTTGTTCTAGAAGAAATCCTGATTAGGTCCATTCATACAGATCTTTATCATGCATGTGATAAACTCCAAGTTTTACCATTCTTCTAAAAGCAAAGAACAGATGCAAGATGGAAATTGGCCAAATTAAAAATGGAAACAAATACTGCTGCGGCAGTAGAGTTGTCAATGCCTCTGGAGGGGTACCACTACACTGAAATGCAAAAAAAAAAAAAGAAAAAAAAGTACAAATGTAGCAATTTTTTATCCTGGTAATATAGATGTCAGATAAATAGTTCCTAGCAAGTTCACGTGAACAAGACAAGTGGGGGAGGGAAAGCCCGCAGCACCTGGATGACTACTATTAGACATAATGAGAAGGGGAAAAAAAAGAGCCATAAAATGCCTGCATTCTGCAGCCCCCGAGCTGCCTGCGTGTGCAACCCATTTACAGCCCCAACGGGCTTCAGCGGAGTCTCTGGAGGAAGCAGCGTTCAGCAGACCGCCTTGTAACACCAGCTCCAGGAAGTCGTCAATCAGGAGAGTTACTCCGAGATCTGCCCAGATGAGAGCTTATCAGCAAAAATAAAGTTCCTGGCAGAAAAAAAAAAAAAAAGTAGAACCAAAAATGGGTGCTCGAATACTTAATCAAATCACATCCTTGTTGTGGTCAGCCGGGAAGCTCAACAGCCTTCTCGTGCGGGATGTCCCTGACTTCTTCTGAAGGTCCTAGAAGGCACGGCAGTGCTGGTGGTAGGATTTCAGCACGGCAGGATGACACATCAGCAAGAAATAAGCCAGCTCTTAGATGAGTTGGGCGGTTTTGACTGGAAACTAAATGACTAACCCCCAAATCATAAACAGAGACAGCCACATGGGGTCAGAGTGAGGATCCTGCCCCATAGGTGGTGTCCAGGAAAGAACAGGAGAACAAAATACTCGCAAAGAGATGCTTTCCTTCTACCTTCTCCCCATCACCTGTGGTTGAGAAAACCTCACCAGGGGTCTCATCCTGCTTCATAAAGAAACTGTGTGCTTGAACCATCCATTCAAAGAAATCAGGGGACTGAAAGTAATACTGCTCTCGGTGAGCCAGTACACATCTGGATACCAGGAAGCAAATAAAATAATAGACAGCTGAGGTGTGAAGTGAAAAGGTGTGAACCCCTTCAGTCCACCTAAACCCGGGAGGGAGTTATAAAGAACATAGATAATGGGGCTCCAGGCTCCTGCTGTCTGAAGTATCTGACAGCCAGGAATGCTGGCAGGAAAATGGGAGTTTTTATTTTCTGGCATAAGCAGAGTGTCTGGATCAGGGTTTCAGAGTCAAACAGTGTCACATGACAAGGTCAACATTTTCTCCAGCCATGAGTGTTCCACTTGCTGTGATTTCCCCCATATCAAGTCCCAGTGATGGACTGTGGGGATCATATCTAACTGGCAGCAACTACTAAGAAGTTATGGGGTTGCAATCCAGAAAAATCCCCCCCAAAACTGGCTAGCTGCCACCTAATGAAACTGTAGTTAGAAAAACAGCCCACTGCAGTGTTGTTGAGGGAAACATTTTTCCTTTTGACCACTGGTGACTCTTACATACACAGACTAGTAATCTTTGGAATACTGAAACTATACATGGTAACCTGCACTTCGGCAAAAGCAAGGAAAAAATGGACATTTAAAATGAAAAAAATGTCTACATCAAATTACTATGAATTTAGAACATTTAAAAAGCATAAAAAAGCCATCAGCATTTACTATTGCCCAAATCTTTATGAAAGAGATATTTATCATATGTCCATATTCTTCGGGAATGCTGCCATAATGCGGAATGTACTTTTTTGTATATTCTTATTATAGGTTTAGATACTAAACAAAGGGCCACCAATGAAGTTTTCATAGGGAGAAAATATCCTTGAATAATGAAGGCTGCTTTCCGCTTCCATAATGTGAGAAGTCGGTAAGAAAAAAATTATTTTTCACAAGAACGGTAGTACCTTTAGTCACTTTGCAGGTTCCAGCAAGTGATAAAGAAATCCTACTTCAGCTTTTACACCTCTAAAATCACGTAAGAGCTAAACGTATTCTGGCCATGATGGATAAAAAAACCAAATGAGCCAATTTGTTGGAAGTCTGTTTACAGAGGATGAGTACAGGTGCTGCACATCTGGTTGGGCACCTACTGGTAAATGTTTGAAAGTGTTCAGGAAAATAAAGGAAAAGGAGATCTTAAACAGGAAGGGAAAGTATAAAGGGGTCAGGAAGGGGTTAGCAAGTCATCCTGCTAGTGAAAATGAAAAAAATAACCAACCCCAAAGTAAGAGTTGAAAATTCAACAAACTTATTTCACTGAAAACAAGTTAGAAATTATTTCTGGCCTGGGAAGCGGGAGGATCAGTGGCTTCAAGTCACAGCGTTTCATTAGATATGTTTTTCTTATTTTTACCTCCCCTTCAGTGTTCTCAGCAACTCTCTTACTTATCCTATAATGTATATGACCTGTGAGGCCATTGACCATCCATTTTGGGCTGATTTCCTTACAAGCCTATTTCAGACCAGTTGCAGATGGCCAGCTTTTTGTGCCAATGATTCTGAGCATTTGAAATTGTTTTATCATCCAGACATTTGCTTTGTTTCTGTGGAAGGTACAACTCCCTCTACTCCATTTTGTCAGAAATCAGGAAGGCATTAGAATATTTTTGTCAGTATAGAAACTGCAAAGTTATGTATGTATGGAAATTTCAATAAAGTTTAGCATTTATAAGCCATTTATGCAGGTGACAATTTTATAATGATTTACTAATATTAACTGTAAAGTGTGAACCTAGAACTACTACTCTGTTGTAGTAACAGTTTGACAAAATACCCATTTTTACTGACTTCAATCAGTTGGTTTTAACACTAAGAGATGATTTTTACACCACCACTCATAGCAAGGCTGGAACATGTTCTTTTTTTCTCTTTTTAGACCTGAACTGCAGATGGCATGTTTTTTTTACAAGAAGCCCATTCCCAGAGAAATGTTTTCCAAATATATGTTTTATTTAAAACATTCTTTTGGTTCTTGGAGTTGCCTGTCTCCTTATCTCTTGCCCATTTTAGTCGTGTGGAGTTCCACCGAACCTCACAGATAGAACTTTTGGTAGATACTGTCCGAGTCTTAATTGCCCAACACAAATCTCTTGAGACTCACTGGGCTTGAAACTAAATTGAGACTAAATTTTAATAGAAATACCAAGGGAATCATATCAGTCTCAGGCAGACTATTTGGTACAGAAAATCTCCTTTTTTTTTCTTCTTTTTTTTTTTTCTTTTTGTGAGAAGAGTATTACTACACTAAGCACATAGCACAGATTTGCCTTTAGCCAGAACACAATTTCTTAAAATGAGTCATCCGTGAAAACAGATAGGTTTAAATTACAGAAAAATGCTTTGCAAACTAACCAGTGTTGCAAAACCAGAAATAGCTCAGGAGACCTGGAGACACTCCAGTTCCACAGTGTTCATCCATTCCCTGGTCCCCAGCCATTCAGTCTTCCTGTCATCCTCCCTCCTTTTGGGAGATTGTTAAGTTTTGGTTAATGCAAGACCAAAAATCCGTCCAGAAATGGACGTGTTAACAGGGAGAAAGCAACAGGTCATTCTTTCTTCTTTTATTATTTCCAATAGGAAAGTCACATCGTAGGGGCTGTAATGAGCTTTGAATGTAGTCTCTAGCATGACTTTTGTTGCATACACAAATTTGGGACAGTGTATTTAAGTAACAGATAACCACAGGGCATCTCATCCAGTGCATTCCCTTGCCTGTTCATGGAAAGAGCTGACTGCAGCATCGAACAGTGTTTCTGTCAGTGGTTTAGAGGAGCTGAATCCAAACCCAACCATTTTCTGTTCCATCTGGGGTCATAAAAATCAGAGCCTGTCTTGGAAGTACAGGCACTTTAGATCAAGAAGGAAACTCCTTCAGCAATTGCAGAAGAGCCTGGATTATTCTGCTGCGCATAAGGCTTAGCCTGTGCATATTACAAAACCTTGCCTGCCGTGACACACTGCAACCTGGACTCGTCTATTTCAAGGATGGATTTCTTCCTGCTTACAGAGGTCTGCTCAGGGACAGGAGCTGAAGCAGAGCTAAATTCCCAATCCCTGCCTTCTCACCAACCAAAGCAACCAGCCACCACCCTGTCTCTATGCTACCTTGCAGCCTGAATATGATTATTTGGAGAAGGATTTTTTTGTAAAACAGGATAGCCCTGTGACTTCAAAACTATTTGCAGAGTAAGCTCTGTGATGTATGTATTTCTTTGCAGAACTGTGAACCCTGAATCACAACGTTTATCATGAATCAATGTCAACACACACTGCTGATATCCTGAAGACTGTGCCAAGGAGAACACTACACTGTGCGTGTCCTGGTCTACCCTTTCCTGAAAAGCTTCTGCTGGCCACTGTTTCCCTAGCCCTCTCCTTCCAGACAGGTCTCAGTCCAATAGTATATGAAGCAAAGTGTGCTGACAGGAAGGGGAAGATGGAACACAAGGGGGAAAATATTTGGGTGATAATAAAAAGCAGGTCAGAACCATAGAAGAGAATCATGGAGTAGTTTGGTATGGAAGGGACCTTTAAAGGTCACCTAGTCCAACCTCCCCTGCAATGAGCAGGGACATCTTCAACTACACCAGGTTGCTTAGAGCCCTGTCCAGCCTGACCTTGAATGTCCAGGGATGAGGCATCTACCTTGTACATCTCTGAGTGACCTGTTCCAATGTTTCACCACCTTCACTGTAAAACATTTATTCCTTATATCTAGTCTGAATCTCCTTTAGTTTAAAGACATTATCCCTTGTCCTGTTGCAACAGACGCTGCTAAAAATGTTGTCCCTACCTTTCTTGTAGCCCCTTTTAAGTACTGAGCCTTATCTTCTTCAGGCTGAACAGTCCCAACTCTCTCAGCCTGTCCTCATAGGAGAGGTGCTCCAGCCCTCAGATAATTTCTGTGGCCTCCTCTGGACTTGTTCCAACAGGTCCGTATCCTTTTTATGCTGGGGACCCCAGAGCTGGATGCAGTACTCAAGGTGCGGCCTCACCAGAGCGGAGCAGAGGGACAGAATCCCCTCCCTTGACCTGCTGGCCACACTTCTTTTGATGATCTGTTACAAAAGGTTTACTCCACTGCAGGTAAGCATGGAGGGGCACACAACACTTCCAAACTTCAGCTTTTACAGGTGCAGTGTCTACGTATCTCTCAGACACATTCGCTGGTGTCTAGTGTTTCAAAATTATGGGAGTATTTGGTCTTGACATTAATTTTTTATGGGGATTTTGAAGATGGATGTAAATACTAACAGTATGAAATACACAGGTAGCTTTGGTTGGAGAATTTTAACACCTCCAAGGTCAACCAAATAAATATTTTTCAACTATTTAATGAATCAAATATACACAAAAAAAAAGAGAGTATTTTGTCCGCCTTTTTTTGTTCAACTCAAAAAACTCCTTCCAAAACTGCAGTATTTTTTTTAAACAGAATTAGAGGACATACAGGAAGGAAAATCTGTAACCATTTTTATGTCGAATGAAGCGCATTGACTGTTGGACATCTGTACTTGCATTTTCTTTCTCCAAACACAGTTTGTTAACACCTAAACAAATTTACGGTATTTCTCCATGCCACTGAATACAGATTCGTTGTTTGCATCGACCACCTCTTCTTCCTCTCTCCTTTCTTCCTCCCCTCTCCCCTTCTCCAAAAAGGTTTGACTGAACAACTGCACCCAGCTCAATCACCGTCAGTTTTTCCAGACTTTTGGCTGCCTGTATGTAATAGCTGAGGATGGGCCCCCAACTTTGAAATCAGACAGCCTGTATACCAATACTTGCAGTTTCCAATGGGAAACATCTTACTTCTCTTCTTCTTCCCCATTATTCTTTTTTTGCCTTTCTTCTCTCAGTGCTCTCACGCTCATGGTTGAGGGAGGTATAAACAGAGTCTCACCATGCCACAAAATACATAGCAGCACTTTGGGAAGTTTGACAAACTGGAATATGTGTTTAGATTTCCTGACTCAGAGACAATGCAGAATAGAGGTTCTGGCAAGCTTCCTGGAGATGGGATGCAATTGCTTTGCTCTGCGATTTACAGTAGGGGTTATAAGCACTTTGAACATTTACAGAGCACCAGTTCAAGAAGAACAAATCATTTTTTAATCTTTGTGTTGTAATTAAATGCAACTTAGTGGAGTTTCTGCATATGAGAAAGCTGACTGGGAAGAAATCAGATCGCTGTGAACTAAAAAGAAATTATAACACAGCACAGCATGTAAGCATGGCACAGTTCCTCTCAAAATACCTCTCAAATTTTGCTGCCTCTTCCTCCTCTGACTCCTTTAGGAAAGATGTTCCCCTTCACCATTTTCTCTTCTGTGTGGTGATTCATTTCCTGCACATATGGCGTTTGGGATAATTTATGAAATTTCTCCACATCTATGGATCCTGGAGAAAACAGCCTGGAATTTCCAGGTGATACTTGTGCACATCACCATAAAAAAGATTTTATCTAACTACATGGCCACTTGAATAACCTGGTTTGTATATCCAATTTTAGTAGCAGTCACCTAAATATATTTTAATGTTTCCTGGCTAATTGTAGTCTTTCCTTCCCTACAGTGTGGTGTCTTTTGAGAATCCATGGCTTCCCCTCTTACAGCTCTTTCCAACCTGCCTCTCCTCCAGCGCTGAACTGCCTTCTCTTCCCCTTCAGTGCCCACAAAACCCCCAACAGGCAGATCCCATCATTCCTACATCTCCTCTGGGTCGACCCCTTGTTTCTGTCCCCAAGGCAACTGAGACAGAGGCAGGTGGAAATCATGCTAAGAAATTCCAAATTCTTCCTTTTTTTTTTTTTTTTTATAATAGATTTTCCATTTCAAACTTTAGATCATTGTTTATAAGGCGAGTCTGCACTTGTCGATAACATCGTTATTTATAATGCACTTTAAATCCAGTGATCAGTTTTAGTCTTCAACAATTTGCAGTTTTATTATTGTGATTCAGCAGACCCAGATTTCTAAAGCCAGGAAGCTAATGTTTTCTGAAAGGCTGAACAACTAGTACAAGAGGTCAAGCGCACTGAAACTGATCTCTCAAATTCAAAGAAGCTCTCGTGTAAAAGCAACGCTTTCTTTTTTATTTAAACAAAACCAAAAAAGAAAAAAAACCAACAACAAAAAAAAGCCCTAAACCCACACCTCAGAACAGATCACAGAAACCCTGAATGAAGCTGGGAAAACACTTCATAATCATATTTTTGTCTTGTAGCAGTTATCAGTAGTTTATATAGAAATCTCAATGCACAAAGCACACTCCTGCCCCTAAGGCGCTCGGCTCCTTCTGGCTCTGTGTGGATTTACTAGAGTCTAGGGAAGGCAACTCACCCTTGAAATGTTAGTATAAAAATTATCATAATCATAAAAAAATAATTCTAAGGGATCTTTTTTTGGCTCACAACCAGAAAAAAACCCCAACCTTAAACTGTTTAGGGAATGCAGCAGGGTGATTTTGGTTCCCTTCCATGTTCAGTCGTATATATTTCACCTAGCAGATATGACAAATAAAAAACACTGGTAATGGATGTAATCATAAGAAAAACCAAACCTCTTTCAGACACATCTCAGGTAAAGAAAAGAAAAGACAGTTTCAAAACAAAGCTCCCCTGTACTGTAGTGATGCTAGGTGGTTTTATTATTTAAAGACATTGCCTCTCAGTGTAGGAAACCTTCAAGGGAATAATAAAGCAATTCAAATGGCTGTAAGAAGAAAGCCAGGCATACAGAACATGAGACAGCTTATTGCATTATTCTGCAATAATCTATTCAAATAGGCACATTTTAACTCACATCACAGGCACTTCCAGGTGATCTCACTGCATTCTACTAGATTGCGTTATCTGTACAAATCTAGGTAAACAAACTTTTTAATTCACAAGAACACGGTGTTGATTAGGATCATGAAGGATGTGCAAATAAAATTCACAGAGAAAAATCAAGCTCTTCCCAGAACAACAACAATAAATGAGAGGACCTTTAGGGAAAAGGTTTTAGGAAGCAGTAAATACATCTGAGAGAGGCAAGGTTATCTGGGATTTATAATTTTTTCCAAATATTTATGCCAGGTGCTAAAAAGCAGCATTGCCCTTGCTTAAAACTATTTGGACAAGCAGGCTTACAGCTTTCCTCTCTGTGTAAACAATATAGCAGCATTCTAAACAGATTAATAGTGGTATCTGTTCAAGTCAAATATTTATGTAAGCTAGATGAGTGGAAAAGGTAGTCTGAGGAGAATATTTTAACCGCAAATTCTAAAAGGTATCGAAGTACCCTGCCTGCATACAAACAGCCCACCTTGAGCAAATCATGTTGTTTAAAATGAAAAGGTTTCACAGCTTAATCTATTATTTCCGGTGACCTAAGAAAGATTTTCTCTCCCTTTCAGAGCTGTCAGAGATATTTATGTTTGTGCTAACCATCACAGCAGAGAGGTACCAGTACAAGAGCCTGTAAAACCAGAGTTCAACGGCCAAGCGCTAGACTAAGAAGGGATCACAGATTCTCTCTGGTCTTACTGTAGTTTTATTCTGCAATTACAAATGAAGAACTTCATGGTAAAATTGTCTTATCTGCACCCAGGTGGAAGGGAAAGCAGAGGAGGAGAGATGGAGACCACGCTGCTGCCCCATGTTGAGGGTTTGGTTCCTTGGGGGTTCCTCAGGGTCAGGCTGCTCAGGAGCAAACTGCTCCCACGGGAAGCTCTTGCTGCCGATGTTTCCACAGCAAGGGCCTTAGTCTACTGTTATTCTCTAACAGAGGCCAGTAGGGAATAGCTCTTCTACTCCATAAATTCTGCTGGAGAAACTCAAATTTTATGATGGTGTTCTGGGTCAGGCAAAATTGACAGACGCTAAACCAGATTGAAATCAAGAAGACTGAAAAAGCTGAGGGGCTGTTTGTCTCATACCCGTGATCCGTGGATTTGAAGAAAACTTTACACACCCCCTTGCACGTGAATCAACCTCCTTCACCCATTTCCCTCCTAATTTTTTGCATTTTTCAATTCAAGTAAGAATTAATCTTAAACAATGAATAGCTATGGAATTAGAGCAGGACATCACAGAGACTGAACTATTTTACAGCTTAAACCTGACGGGTCATATTTCACGGCAATGTTTTCAACATCTGCAGATTTCTCTTGTTTTGTGGAAGACAGAAGTAAATGTCTTGCAGAACAGGCACCAGAGAGGAACAGCCAAGATATTTAGGTGGCACAGCTGTACTGCCTCAAAAACTGGACAGAAAGCTTTCTCCAAGAGCAAGCAGCTCGTGGAGGCCCTGCACAGCTACAGGCGTTCACCGTTGCTTTGTTAAAACTCCTGCTCTGGAAGACAAATCTTGATCTGGATCACAGACTGGTGGGGACCCTTCAGCCCGAGACAAAGTCTCCTTCCCCTAAAGCCGGGTCTCTAAACACCAGAACCCTCGGGCTGGGAGGGCTTGTTAATTTAGTGGCTAGTGGGTTTTCTGCTTGACACAGTGAGGGAAGTTTGTGCCACCTGTGCACTCTGCAGGAGGTGATGCCTCTGGTGTGCAGCTCTATCAGTCCATCACCTCCTCTCCAGCTTCAACACGCAGTCTGAGTTTGGCTCCAGTCAGACTGGAGCTCCAAACCAGGACAGCACTAACCTATTAATACATGCAGGAAAAGGAAGATAAATCCTCTACATACAAGAGTTGCAAACAAACAAGCAAACAAAAACTTTTGCAAAGGACCAGCACTTTGTCAAAACAGAGTAAGGTGGGTTTTTTTCCCAGTAATTTCATTCAGAGATATGCAAGCAGATGATAAAGGCTTTGGAGAGAGGCACTGGCTTACTGATGGTGCAGGAACATCTCCATTTGCTGCAGGTCACAGCCCTGGGAGATGTGGGGCGGGAGCCGGGGGCAAGAGGAGACCAGCCCTGGGAGATGTGGGGCGGGAGCCGGGGGCAAGAGGAGACAAGCCCTGGTGTGGACACGGGAACATTTGATGTTCCCAGGGGAGGAGGCTGAGAGCTTCAACACTGCTCTGGCCAGGAGCCTGGACTCTCTCAGCACAAGTGTTTCCCAGCAAGGGGCAAGCAGCACACCACTTCCCTGGTACCTTTCCCAAACGGTAGCTCATTATTACCAAGAACTACAAATTTTTGCACCATCGGCTCAGGTATGGACACACTGGCAAGCATTTTTTGCTCACCTGCCATGTGTCCTGCCCCTGTTTGCAGGGACAAAGGATTCAGCCCACGCATAAATCTTGCACAGGGTCCTCAACACAACATCTCCTGCTGTCCCCTTTTTGGAAAAACCTGCAGGACCAGCAGCTCACATTGCTGAACTCCTCCTGACTTCTTTTTGCAGCGCAGGCTCCAGTGAAGAAGCCTCGTGTAGGACTCCACTGCATAAGGCAAACATTAACCTGGTTTTCCAGCTGGTTTTCGGCATTCCCAGCTGAGCTTTCTTGCAGGAAATGTGCAACTTGGAGCACAGCCATCTGCATCGGCTGTAATCCCAGCAGCCTTCCTGCCTCGCTGGGGCTGGGGCTAGGAGCCGCGGTGCCTGGCACGGGAACTGTCCTGTCCTCTCCCAGCCTCAGAAAAGCAGAAAAGTTAAAAAGAAAACACCAAACAAAACCCCAAAATACATGACTGCAAGCCACTGCTGCTCAGCTGCTGTTCACATGAAGTTCAGAAAGGTTTTGTTTCAGCCTCCACGAAAGTCCTCCCCATCCGAGCCTCAGCCTACAAGAAATGCAAAGCTCAGATTTATAAAACCCAACAACTGTCAAAAATTAACTGTTGTTTTACATGGTTAGAGATGGGTGATATAAACCCTGAACTCAAATCTGAGGGATAATTGGGTTTGGATGAAATAGCCCACCTTCAGAGCCCTGAGTGCTGAATTTCAGTCATCTTACTCAAGTACAGAGGTGGTGCTCTAAGAAGCTATACACAATTCCTGGACATGTCATTGCCAAAGAAAAATTACTGAGGACAAGTGGGACTAGATTAGAATCCATTCTAGAAGATCAGGAAATGGAAACGGTGTTTTCGCTTAGGTTTAGCTGTCTGGGTTTCGGGGGAGTCTCCTCAGCAAGCAGTACGTTTGCTGAGTTTGTTTTGCAAGTGAGGGGATGGCTCTGCCAGAGGATGATGGCTGCTGGCAATCACAGCCCCGGCTCTCGTGTCACAAACATTGACTTTGTATTCACAACTGGTCTCCAGAATGTTGGGTTAGCATCTGGGGAATATTTCCAGAGCAAAGGCCAGGATATTGGTCTTGGATGATGATACCTCTTCTCCTTCTTTCAGGACTTACTGGACTGGCGATTCAGCTCGTGACATCTAATTGCTCAGATGAACTGAGTCATACAAAATCTGGTTTGACTCATGAGAGGAGATTTCACATTCTTATACACAGGCACACAGGAAAGACTCCTACATTTTTAAATGATTAACCAAAGATACAGTAATTGCTGAAAGATGCTTAAAACATGGCTTTGTCCTTATGCTGGTCAAATCAGAGCTGTCAGATCTGCTATAAACACACCACATACTCTGGTTTTGTACCCCTGGATCAGCACAAGCCTATCAAACACATTATCGCCTATTCTAACTTACTGATGCAGATGTTTAACATGCAGAGTGTTGAGGGAAAACAATTTTCTGTCTTGACTGAAAATAAGAATAATAGCTCAACTGCGCGCAGGAATTATGAAACGATCTTCAAAACAGGAAGGAGAGGATGTTTTCTCCATGAACACCACATCTACATGCATGTTATTTTCTACTTCAAGTGGATTCCTTTCCAGAGGAGCATCATTTTGCACCACAGATTATGTAGATTGGATACATTACATGTTTGTCAGTAGTTTACGTAATTATTGTTAATAAATATTTATAATAAAAAGTTGGCAATGGTCTGCTCTTTTAGATATTGCTCACTAATACAAAGCACTGCATAGAAAAATAAAGTCACTTGAAATCTAGTTATATATTCTAGTAACATTTTTTTTAACATCTTGCTGTTGTACAGTAATACCATACCATAAGAGGGAAAAAAGTGCATACTTTTGGGGGATGGGACTTGGGGAGAGTCTAAAACAAGAATTTTGAGACTGAAACAATTTTAAGAGAAGTTACAGGAAACCCGGTTAAATGGACGCCAAAAATTTTCCAACGAGCCAAGCCAAATTCAATGTAACCCAATCTAAAGAACATCAGAGGAACACTCAGAGCCTTGCTGTGATTATCTGTGTCTGTGCCTCCACACACAGTCCAATTTTCAGTGCTGTGTGACTTAGCAGGATGTTCATAAACAGATCCCTAACCTTCCACTTAAGTCACATTAAAGCTGAATTAAGCATCCTATTGTAGTGCCATACCACATGCTCTAGATAACAGGGTGAGGTATTGATTGAATGGGAACTGCAGCTATTCATAAACTCAGAAACACCTGAATAGTTCTTGCCTTCCAGTAGATTTCATGCTACAGTTGAGCCAGTAATGGCCTTTGTCCACTTAACATCATGATGATTTTTTTATACTCTACAGAGATAGGATTGTCTTGTTCCCTCCCTCCTTTCCCTCCTCCTCACAATTTAAAGGCAATCAATATGCAGACAGACTAAAGAACTTTCTTCTTGAATGCACTGACTTGTAATTTAATACACAAGAGTTCCAGAGCTAGTCTGCTGCCACATCCATAGGGGGACACAACTCCCGATTTAGGCAATCTTTTCCCTATCACCCTCTGAATTCAGGGCTTGGCAGAAACCAAACCTTGCTGAGCTCTCATGATGAATCACAGTTACACTGTGAGTCTCACAAACCTCCCTGGGGACAGTAATAAAAAACTGCACTGAAAATAGGGGGTTTCTTTTCTCTACCCTTCCCCTGCTTTCTCATCTCTTCAATAGATGTGCTCTTTGTGATTCTTCCTGCTTACAAGAGGGAAACAGAGAGCACACTGGGTTGGTAGTTCAATGTACATAGATGGAAGGCTGAAAATCAAGCCAAGGAGTCGTAAACCCTCCAAGGCTAACTGCTGAAATCTGTGTGCTGACTGAGCTTACATGTTTGTGTGCCTTTACGAATTATTCTGCAGATAAGAAAGGACCTTTTTTTTTTCATTGATTTTCTGCCACCCCAAACGAGTCCCAGCAAAGCAACAAACCTCAATGGCTCGTTCTTGCACCAGCTGAGCCCTCAGGAGCAGCTTATCCTTCTTTCTCACCTCAGGCCCCCAGCGCAGGATGCCAAAAAGATCTCTCTTGCTGGGGGTGGTCATCGAGAATATGGACTTTGAAGAGAGACCGCCCTAATACAAGGTGTCAAAGCGAAAACTAACCAGACCTGTGGCTTTGCAGAGGCCAGTTCAAGGAGCAGAGAGCTGTAGTGATTTTCCCTTGACAACCTGAACTGCTGGAGGCCAAATGAGAGAGCCTGAGCCAGTCACAGCTTAATTCAGATCTGGAAGAAAAACTCCTCATTGGACCGAGTGTCTGTTGTCCAGCCCAGAAATTGCAGATGTGGATCGCAGTGGCCTATCCAGCAACCAACGGTGGGGAATATAGCCTTATAGCTCACTGCAGATGAAAGGAGGTGCCTTGAGGAGCTGCTTGGATATCCAGCAGCAGCAAGGCGCCTGGAGGGGCCACGAACACACCATGGGGTGCTTCGCCAATGCCATAGCTACAGCAGTCTGGGCTGAAAAAGTTCTTAAAATATCTATGTTAGAGCCACAGGCCACCCCCACCTCAGACTAAGCAGGCTGTCATTCACGGTATAGAACAAGACAGGCAAAGTGCTTCGTTTTCATCACACACATTATAAACACCAATCCTTCCACGGCGCTGAGAAAAGCTGTCTCAGTGTTGTTATGGCTTGTTATTCTCTCATCAGACAGTGACGAGCTGTGGTGGCCTGCCATCCTGACCAAGGGCAAACCTCACATACCCAATTACAAGCAGTTTGGGTTTGGGAAGTAGATGGTGAAAGAAATAGTCAATATCAATCAGTAATTTTGCTAACAACTTACCAGAAAAAAAAAGAAAGAAAAAAGTCCCCTTTCTCCCAACAGAACCCATTTCTAAACAGTTGCTGAACAGTTCAGAATAGCTGATGATTTGTTGAATTTTTCATTAGAAGAGACTTCCATGGCATTAGTTATTTTCTGATTTATTCCACAATATTGCGGCAGTGCTTTGGCTGGAATATTTCCTTGGCCAGAACAAGATCTGAATTTGAATTTCAAACATCACTGTCCACACAGTTGAGATTTCCCTTTCAGGAAGTACTTTGGTCTCCTAAACTTCAAATTTCCCATTTTAGGAGGCCTGGCAAAACACAAGGATCCATAATTATGCATATGAAGTATTAAAATTGTTAGTGGATGCCAACAACCACGTCCCGTGCAGGCAGGACAGCTACGTTTCTACAAAATCCTTCCATGATTAAGGACTTCTGATCTAGAAATGTATTGTGCAAGTTACAGGTTTTGTTTCTATTGTACAGACAGTGGAATTAAGACCCAAAGAAGCCCGGGGTTCCAGTCTAGTACAGAAAAATAGCAGTAGTGAGCATAAAATCCGTGTAATTTTTCTGGTTTTCATTGCTTGGGTGTCCAAAACTGGGCAGCAGCTGGTGAGAAAGCAACAGGAGGGTGACCAGAGGATCCCGGCTTGCCCAGTTCTCCCAGTACTGATCTGGTCCAAAACACAACCTGTTCCCTTCTCTGCAAAACTATCACCTCCTACAGGTAAGTCAGTAGTCTCCTGAACTCATCACAGCTCGGCATGATACCCAAATCATCCCAAATTTTGGAGCTGTAGATGTATGGCTCAGTGTGAGACATCTCGAGACATAGCTGGAAAATTTCAGGAAAATGGATTTTAGCTGCTCTTTTTCCTTGCAGACTATATGCTTATCTTGATGTGCTTTTACAGTTCCCTCAGCTTACAATGAATCAGGAAGAATAAAGACAAATGGGCCTGAGGCAGTAGCCTGCTGATAAGTGAGCTCTTAGCAGCATGATCTAACGCTGTCTGTGACAAAGTCAAAACAACCATCTTCCACCACACACAGTCTGCTGTAGCTGTATTTTTGTTTTCTACCGTGACAGCATAATAAGTTTCTCAAAAAATACGAGCACTTGATGTACATACATGCCTAAACATACACACACATGTAATTTTCCAGTACTGTACTCAACTGTAAATGGAAACAAGTCAATTTGACAATCAGCCAATATAAAGAGAGCCGTAAGAAATTTTAGCTCGCACACCTATCCCTACTTCCCCTGCCAAGATGTGGTTTAGCCATCACTTTTTCCTATTAAAAAAAGAAGTGTAAATGTTTCCTCTGTTCCTGTGTTAAGACATGTAGGAATAGGAAAAGTTACTAACACAATGACTGTCTGGACAAAACTTTATAATATCTATATCCAAAGGGCAATATTTTTGGTATTCTTGCAGTTGACAGTCCTCAGAAATTGGCAGGGCCAGGACTTCCCTCCCCAGCAACTCAAATACACAGAGTACATAAAATGTAGATAAAGATAAAAGCTCTTGCAGTCACTAACTTCAAATACTGTCTGCCTTTACCACTGTACCTCTATATAACTTCTCAGTTTTAGAAATGTCAGTCTTAGGAAAGGAGGCTCTCGAGCTGAAAATAAGTTTTAAGTCATGCTGCAGTGAAGCTGCAGAGGGATTTAAGTGACTTGGGAAAACTTAGGAGCAAAGAAAGTGTCAGGACCGGAGTCGAGAGCAGCACAGCCTGATCCTGCTGCGATCCCTTCTCAGTGAGGCTGCAGCCTTGATATTTTAAAATTTCAAGCCACCCCTCAGGTTAGGAGCATCTGTCACAGGAATCTACTCTTTGCAGCCTGAATCCTTAGGGGAAAAAAGAAAAAGAAAAAAAAAAAGAAAAGAAAAGAAAAAGAAAAAAGCTGAAATAAAAAATAAAAAAAAATTAAAAAGGAGCCCAGTCCAGAGAGCAGGATTGTACCTTTAAGTGCTTTGACAGCTCTAAGTGTTTTCTTCCTGCTCAGGAGGTTTGTTGGCAGCCTCAGCCGACCTGCAGCCTGCTATGTCTTTAATCATGGGCTTCTGGCCATGGCTTGCTCAGGAGCTGCTTGCACGTTCCTGGTTAATCTTAGCCTTCCCTGTGAGCATCTGGCATCGAGGACGTAGATCTGCCCCATCCCATGGGACTGGCTCTAGATCTTGTGGATGGGAGAGAAATTGTTCATAGAATCATAGGATCATGGAATGGGTAGAGTTGGAAGGGATCTTAAAGATCATCAAGTTCCAACCCCCCTGCCATGGGGAGGGACACCTCCCACCAGAGCAGGTAGCTCAAAGCCCCATCCAGCCTGGCCTTAAACACTTCCAGGGATGGGGCATCCACAACTTCTCTGGGCAACCTGCTCCAGTGCCTCACCACTCTCACAGGAATGAATTTCTTTTTAATATCTAACCTAAATCTCTCCCCCTCTGCTCCCCACTGCTGAGGGGGTGAGGGCTGCCTCACTGCTGACATCCCCCTCCTTGATGCTGTTTAAGGCTGAGGGTAAAGGGGAGAGCTTAGCTGCATTTTTTTCAGGGTGTTCTCTTCCTGCTGCCCTCCAGGGGAGAGGTGTGCATGGGCACACAACTCTCACAAACATCTCTGAAGAGCTGTTGGCCGCTCTCTTCTTGCCCCAGGCAGAAAGTTGAGCAGACTCTGGCCCTGAATCACAGGCAGCAAAGTCAGGAGCACTCAAACGTTTGAAATCTTGCATAAAACAGCAAAAGCAGGAGACACTCCAAAGAAAAAGGTTCGGCACGTCTCTGTGGTTACTTTAAGAAGACGCTGATGTCTTCAGAGGCTGTTTTTCCCTCTGGACATCATAATAACTCAAGAGACGCAGCCCATATTACGGGCGGCAAATGAATGAACTGTTTCCCAGGACAATCACAGTAGGAGCAGGATCTTTCTAGCCCGCTAATTACAGGGAATGGTGAGGATGAACAAAGCACACTCCAAAACCCCTTGTAGATGCATTAAAGATGACATCGCTGCTCGGAGGCTCTCCCAGAGCATCCCATCGGACTCTACTAGTCATGTCACTTCACATTATTTGACGGGATGCCATATGCAGCTGATAAAACCAGACAGACATACACAGCAATAACGTAACCGTGCCTCCAGAAAATGGCAAAATTAGTCCGCTATGACATTGTGACCAATTAAATTAAAGCCAGAGGGGGAAAAATATGTTTCACACATATTTTTTTGCTACTCAGTATGGAATTATTCCATTATTTACTATCCGAATCCTTTTTTTTTGCAAGCAGCTGGCACTATGAAATAGGGCCAGTCCTACGCAGGGAATATAAACTGTCCTTTTGTACGTGTAAACGAAGAGCAACCACAAAATACATCCTGTTGACAGAACAATATGAAAATCACTGGAGAGGAGGAGGAGATCAGGTAGGCTGCAGCACAGCATTAGCTGTTGCATCACATCTTTTTGGAAAAATGGTGCTGCTTGCCACCATTTCAAATTAGAAGGCATCTTCCTTTCAATTCAAGGTGGTGTTCCCGGTCCAAGCCTCCTGCATCCAGGATTATAGGTCCTGAGCTGTGAGTCAGCAGAGCTACTGCATTGCTCGAGTGGTTGAGGTCTTGCTCAAAGGGAGTGCGGTGCCATTCCCTCTCTCCTCAGCTATTATACACCTTCAAGAAACTGGTTTCTGTCCCTCCTGTTTTGCTTCACCAAAATGTGTCCTTTGTACAAACTACCATACTGGATCAGATGAAAGGTCCACCTCGCCTCCAAATTCTGGGGTCTAATAATACAGCCCCTGCTACGGTCCCAGGGGAAACACTGGTACATCTTCTCCCACTCACCGTACTTTCTTGGCTGCCCCAAATTAATACATAACTTGCTACAATCACAAAGTATAAATATTTCTGGCACAAAATGGAACTGTAATTGATGTTAAATCATCCTATAAAAACACTTATGGTAGATTTCACAGATACTGGCTTGCATGAAAATGCTTTATGCTGTCAAGCACTGTTTTGGGAAATATAAACGCCTTAAGTTCTTTGTGTATATAGAGGACAGGCTGCACGATTAACCTGACCTGTCTTTAACATTTCCCAATCCTTTCCCAATCCCACTGCAGTTGCACATTTTCACCTTGAAGACAGTTACAGCAAACACCAGCGGCAGGACCGAGGAAGCCCGAGCCTGAATTCTCCAAGCACATATTTCAAAATTTTGGGCCTGAATATTTCAGAGAACTTCTGAGAATTAAGCCTGAGGGAAAAGGCATGTTTTTAGCCCACATTAAAAAACCCACTATGCACCAGCAAGATTTTCTTGGAAAAACTCTCAGGCCCTCTTGCTCTGAGAGAGGGACGGAGATTTGTGCGCAGGAGCACAGGAGTGTGGGACCTGCAACTCCCAAGGCACGACTGCAAAGGTGGGAAGCCTGGGAGGGGAGACAGCAAGGAGGTGACGAAGACTACAAGGAGAAGGCAGAAGCGGCAGGAATCAGCAGGCAGAGAGAAGAAACACCCACGTAGGCAGGCGCTGCTTACCAGAGCATGTCCCTGTCCGGAGGCCAGGATCGAGCCTGGCTCGCCCGAGGTTCTCCATCCCTCTGCTGCAAGGAGCCAGTGGTGGATCACCTCTCCTGCTGCTCTTGCCCAGCTCCCCACCGACAGCAGCAATTACTGATGGCCACTAAGTTAGTTATTTAAAGTGCCAGAGATCTGTGTAATAGTTTCTAAGGCCTCAGGCGCAGCACAGGTGCCAAATAAAGGCCGGTATGGTACTGTATTACAAAACCTTTTGGGAGCAGAACTATTCTTTTAAAAGCAAACTGGGAAGTTATACATGGGAACAAATACAGATCAGTATACACAAGACCAAGGTTGACAATGCCAGCTAAGCTCTGAAAGGAGGCTGTCTCCACAAGCCTGGAGTTCATTTTATGCTTGTTTGTTGGGATACCATCTTGCAATTACATGAGTACATAGATTTTTTTTCTGTACAATCCCTTTCCACAGTTAGCGTAAAGGAAAGAGAGGCAGTAGAAACACAATAGACTTAGATACAGCATAAAACTCTTTGTATAATCCAGATTCAGCAGAAAATAATTAACTTTAGAAGGTGGGGCTGGGGACTGCAAGTGAAAAAAGTTAGATTTACATGCAACACAGCAGAATGCCAGCCAGAAAACCAGCTTCTACTGTCTAGTTCTTCCTAGGTAATACTAAATTAGCTGAACTAAACTCTTCACTGGTGGGTTACCACGTGTTCCTTTTTGTTAGGTACCTGATCTAAGTTACTTTGAGCTGCTTGTTTGCTGAGTTCCATGAACATTCATAGAGTAGAAGACTCCTACCCCTGAAATTGTTTTACTTTTACCTTTTTTTGGCTAACTTCCTCTGTGTGAGGTTATCATAATGTTCACTCATTTCAGTGAAGCTTCACAAAAATAACTCTAGGAACTTTTGTGAAACACCAAGTTACCTTAATGACAAGCACTAGAGTAAGCCAGGAAAAAACTAATAGTTTTATCTCCAAAGCAGATCCAAATATAATGCTGTAAATAAAACAGAAGGCCAAGTGCTGAAGAAGAAGAGGCTGGAATACTACTTAAGAAAGAACCATCAGCTCTGAACAAGGGATGGGAGAAACTGTTGCATTCATGTGGTTAAGCACTACCATTTAAGCACACTAACAACCAGATGAATTTAGAGTGTACTGCAGTTTGACTCCTGGTATTTCTTGAGTGTTTGATTTTAAAAGCTTCATGACATTCTTGTAATATTTCTCCTCAGTAAGCATTTGATGCAAACATCATGCCTTTTAAAACAAGAACAAAACAAACCAAAACCCCCCAAACAAGTAAATTCTTTGCTCTTATGGCATAATACCCCATCGCTTGCTGAATGTCTGGTTTTGAAAAAAACATGCAGTAGAGTTTTGAAGTCATTCTCTGAACCAGTTTGATGACTTTTCCATTTTAACACTGAAATAACACATTGCTCTTGCTCTTTCAAGATAATTTCTCAAACTTCCAGGCTACCATACCTGCTTGGACCTGAGCAAACACCTTCTCCATCCATCAGTTCGGGGAAATGCACCCACTTGGACAGGAAGAGCAAGAAACTGCTGCCCTATGCTTCTAGAGCATCTAACACAGCCCTGAGACACAGGCTGATAAGAAAGCGGCTGGCTTGGAGCACAGCTGTGTAACATATGCATTTTACTGGGGTTTGATGACTCGTGATTTCTATCTAGTAGTCTCATCTGGATGCTGCATTGGAAAGAGTTAGGAAACTCCACAATGGGTGCTCTGGAGGCAAGACAATGATCATTTGCTCCTCCCCAGACTCCTAGTTGAGGATTCACCCCCTTCCAACACCTGAGCTCAACCACCTTCACAACTCTGAGAAGGTGTTAGCAATGAATCAAAGCTTTTCACATGCGATTCCCATGCACACCAGGGTCTCTCAGCCATGTGTTGCCCCTTGCTAGATGAGCCAAGCTATGACCACCCTTAATTTCCCTGCACGGTACTTTGCTCAGAGCAGTCTGATTCTCAGTTTCTCCTCTTGCATCAGGCCACGCTGGCCCCAAAAAGGGACATTATGCTCCCACACGTATGGGCTGCCCAGAGACAGGAGGCTGGCCCAAGACCTCCTTTCTCCTGCTTTTCATGGGGCAAGTGTGGTGGGACAGTGCTGGCTCCTGAGGTAGCTGACTGAAGATCTCCTACTTTGAGGGCTCATTCCTCTGCACTGCTTGGCTTGGAGGAGAGAGCAACTTCTCACCTGTATGCAAAACCAGTCTGTGGCTCCAAGTGCATCAGTGCAAAAAAGCCTTGTCTGGCAGGCAGTTACTCCCTTGCCTTCAGGAAACGCAGCAGGAAACATGGGAAAAGAAAGATTTTTGCACAAGAAGCTGCTTAACTATCTGCCACCTACTGAGAGGCTCCCAATCTGGACTGTGAGAACAGTTCACAGTCTCCTCAGTGGGGCGGGATGGGCAAATACCCATAACAGCCACAACGCCTTCTTCAACTTCTGGGCAGTCATGAAAGGACCCCCTCTGTGATAGGGACTAGGACCTCATCAGATACAAGTCAATGTATCTCAGATACAAGGCAATGGTCAGCCAAATAATGGAAGTGCCAGCCCTCGCCTTTCTGAACGGATGTGGCCAACACCACCAGCACATCATGATTTATAAACTGCTGTTCACCAGCACTGCCCTACTACAAAACAACAGCGGGATAAACACAACACTTTTGAGTCAGGCTAGGGGTGCCAAGCTCCTTTCTTGCCTTATGGAAGACCACCCACTTTCCTAACACTGATCAATGGTGGTTCATGCACTAATAAATTGCCAGGTTTCAAAGAATTGCTTACACTAGGTTGTATACATCTTGGTTTTGTAAAAAGACAGTCTGATTTGGCAATAGTTTACTAAAGGGAGTTGCTTAAAAATACAAGAGGCAAGAATATTTCTATTCCTTGTTTCTTTGGATAACTTCCCATTCAACAGCTTAAGGGAAACCATAATTTGAAGAAACACCCATCAACTATGAAGAATTCACAACCTCCTTTTACTGCAAAGAAGATTAAGCATAAACGATGACTCCTATGTATATCAGGCTTTTGGATGTTTGTAGTATTCAAGCAATCAAGTCAATGGAAAGTTTTGAGAAAATCTAAGTGTCAGATGATAAGCCTAACATACTTTATGGTCCAAGCTTGCAAGCCAACAGACACATAACTCTGGAATAGGCCTCAAAAGATCATCTAGTCTATCCCCCAACACTGTACATGGGAAACAACTACATAACCATCCACAACAGACTTAGCCTAACCTGTTCTTAGAAAACCTCCAATGAAGGTGACTCTTCTCCACTTACAATTATGCTATGAGACTGAACATGCTAATCTTTGTAAAACTTCTGTCAGCAGAAATTTAGTACTTTCCTGAAGGTCATTAATGACCTCATTAGATAACAGTATGTTTAACACTGGTCCCTGTGGCACCGCACAACAATCTCCAGTCTATTTAGTTACAATTCTCTTTTGATGACTGCATTTTGAGATCTGTCAGCTAGCCATGTCTGAAGTCACTTGCTAAGTGTCCTGTTAGATATGCTACAGCACGGCTTTGTAATCGGGATGCTATGTGGTGTTAATGCATCGCAGAAGCCCACAGCGAGCGCTATCTATCTGCCTCAATCCACCCTTGGCTTTTGAGCTCTGACATCAGGAACATTTAACAACAAGTTCTGATTTTTTTTCTGAAACCGTGTTGACTAGTCATAAGTACAGTCCTTTTGTTGTCTCTTAATTAAGCTCCTAAATAGGCAGCTGACATGACTGATATCAAATTAGCCACTTTATAATTAATTACCACACATGGCACAACTCTAATTCTGTAACTGGATTTAGAAAACAGAGTAGAAATTACGGTTGGATTCAGATCCCTGCAGGCAGCTGTTTGAGGAGCCTGTACTGCAAATTAGATGACCATAGCAGTGGAAGGGATGAAACCAGATTTGGGTCCTACCTCACCCTTCCATTCCTATTTTCCAGGCTCCTTTCTCTGGAGTGGGAGTGTATGAATCTGCCTGGCCACATGAAGCCACGTGCTGCTGGCCAAGATGTACCTGCAGGCTGGACAACTGCTGTCTGCTGCCAAATGTAATGGAAACAGCTGAGTTTTCTTAACGAAATGAAGCATTCATAAGGTTTTTCTCCTCTGCCCAACCATTGATTTTCACAAAGCTTGCAGGAGTTGATATCTGTGAAACTTCTCCTCTGCTAAATTGGTAAGAATTAGTCTGTGGGTGAGGAATTATTGGGATAGGATCTGGCAGACTGAGATCCTTTTTGCCTCATTTCTGTAGGAAAACAAACTGAGAACTCTTCTCCTTCCCAAATGTTATTTTTTCAGATCCCCTTGGTTACTGACAAACTGAAAAGCACTTCATTGTTCTCGTGGGATCCAGAGACAGCTGGTCACTGCTTTTACAACGAGATAAATACTTACAGAATCCCTTTTTGTATCATTAGCAATTCAAACACCATGAGTGATTCTGGACAAAAATAATACTTTGATACTTCTTCAACTTCAAAAACACTTTAGTCCCAGGCTGTCATTAAGTGTCTTCTGTCACTTATCTTTCAAGAAGGGCTTGGGACTAATGAATTTGAAGAGGAGGGAAGCACCCAGATCACTCCAAGGTTTAAGCCTTTGTCCTCTCCTCAGCTCAGGTCCATCCCTCCCCATAAGCACCAACTTTCCCATTCTGTGTGTGGGCAGCCCAGCACCCATGGAGATGTGGGGAGATGCCTTAATGAGGAGCAGAGCAGAACCCCTACTCTTTGTGAATTCACTCTGAGGTGTCCGATAAAGCTTGACCCCAAATACAGAAATGGCAAACAGTTTGCTGCAACAAAATTCTTTAGTGAGTCGTGTCGGGGGGTTGGGAGAGTGAGGAATACAAAAAGCACTTGCTGACGGCCAAAAAATGTGAAATCCTGGAGATAAATGAAGATTTCCTTTATTGTGCAATAAAACTGGTCCTTTAAAACTTAACCAGTACTTTCAAAATATTTCAAACTCCTCTCCCACCCTGCTGTGCTGCCACAATTATAGCAGAAAACAACTGTGGAGAAAATTAACAGGACGTTGCTGATTATGCTGCTTTTTTAGCACGCTTTTCTTCATTAATTTCCCTAATGGCAGCAGTATCTAAAAATATTGAAGTAAATAGCCACAGTAACATCTTTCCTACGCCGTATTAAAGAGTTAGATGTCATTCTCATCACAGGAAATGTGTGCTGACCTGGGACTCTCAGTGTAACAGCACCAAAAGACATTTTCTTAAAAATGGGTCTGGTTTCCACAAAGTAAGTAAAACAGATGATTTAGTGTATTTTAAAATACATTAAAAAATGGGAGGAAAAGCCATAATATCTTTGACTTTGGGGAAAGGCAAACATAGATCTGCATAGATCTATGAATCTCTCCTACATGATGGACCAAAGCACGCCTCAGCTTTGAAAATAACATTTTTGACCCTTTTATTTAGAAAGTTCCTTTTATAGTCTGAAAATCTAGGATTCTGGGAGGGGAATACATGCTGCATGGAGGTTTAAAATTATGTCAGAAACTTGCACTTTGCCACGTATATGTTGTTTGTTACCTGTGAATGTTCTGCCCTTCTGAATAGTGAGCTGGAGGCAGGACTTGTATCATGCTTAGCACTTACTACATTAAAACCTCTTTAAAAGTTACATGCCTCAGAGACAACACTGCCTTTTTTTCTAAGCAGCTCTGCAAAATCCTGGTTTCGTGACGAATGATGTTTCTTCTGATTGCACAGAAAGTGCACATTGACATTCTAGGGACGGAAAGCATGTGTTTTTGAAATGTTCCAGAGTTCAGCATACATGAAAATACAGAAGCATTGTTTCCAAACAATGTTCATGAAAGTTAAGATTCTAAATTACTGTTTAGGTTTATAGATATGGATTATAGAAAGATCAATTTGTAATCCTAATATTAAGCATCTACTCAGTGCTTTATGAAATTATTTGTAACTACTGTTAAAGCTTAAAAACGTTTTTTGTTTTTGTTTTTGTTTTTTTTTTTTTGGCAAAGTGGAAAGTTCTTCACTAGAATTAACTACCGTAGTGCCTTTCATAGTGTGAAGGGCCATCAGAAACAGAGGAACTTCTTTGTGCCTTTGCAGGGGAATAAATTCATGTACAATCCCACTCTGCTGACAGAATCAGTTACACCCATTGCATCTCACCTTGGAGTTCTGTGAGATGGGGATCAGAGCTTGTGCTGGAAAAGGTGTGGTGTAACTGCCTGTTGAAACATGCGTCCTGAACCCATTCTCAAGCCCCACTTGAGCAAGGACCGCTTCTGTCTCCCACAGGAACCGATTGGTTTGCACTCAGGTCAGCAGGAGATCCTCCCCCGTCCCTGCTTGCTTAGGCTTCCACCCAGTACTACACAATCCCTAATCCCTTTCAGGCAGGAGCTCGTTGACTTTCTTTCATCTTCTCCAAAAATAAAAAAATTGAGGGAGTGCAATGCAGAAAGAGTGATCAGAAGGAATGTGCAGTCCTTGTGATGGTCTCAACACAGAATTAAAGGGCAGAGCCTCTCCTGCGGCAATATCCTAGCAAGCACAGTTACGATAAATGTTGTTGTTTGTTGCAAAAATGGGAAGAATCTTGCAAACATTAGGCTTATTAAACACATGCTTTTGTGAAGTGGAGATCAGAGCTTGGAGTCCAGTCTTTTGCAAGAGGTACCAGAGAACTCAAAAAGCTTTACAAGAGGAGGAAACTTCCACTCTTTCCATCTCCAGATGTGGACACCACAGCAGAAATAATGGTTATGTAGCATCCCAGGGGCATGGCTGAAGGAAAAGCTCAGAGCAAGGGCCCACATCAGCTGTCCCACCAAGACACTTGACCCCAGGCCAAGGGAGGAGAAGGCTGTGGGAGATTTGGGGGGTAACTGAAGGAAACTGCACATTGCAAAAAACAAGATCAGAGGCTTGTTTAAGATAAATGACGTTTTGAAACCTTTAAGTCAAAGTACAAACTAAACCAGGCAGCTGATCCATGTTGGAGCTACTAAAGGTTTTGTTTACTAAAAAATTATAACATCTGGTCAAAGCTGAGTGTGGGGAAACAGCAATGACTGATTTCTCCTCCCTGAAGTGGTCTGACTCACAGCACCTTCTCATTCAACCCAGAGTCATGAGAGAAAGAAAAAAGAAAGGACCCCTGACTTAGGATGTCAAACCCCATTCTGTTCACCTGGGACCCCTATCCACACTTCATTCCCATCCCTCCAAGTCTAAGAGTATAAACTGGCTGTCAGGATGGATCAAAACAAAACATCATCTGAGTATTTTATCTTATGGTACAACCACAGACCTTGCTTGTTCTCCTGGAGAACTTGCTGCACACACACAATGGTAGTAATACCAGTAAATATCTCCATGGACTGTTGGGTCCAAACCAAAATGCTTCTAACCCTTCCATTCTTCAATTATCCTCTCATTGCAGGCATAAACCACCCTGCAATAGGGGGAAAGATAGAAATTTCAATAAATGTGTGCTCTGCCAAGGCTGATATATCTTCTCATTCACACATCAGCCTGTTTCTGTGTAAACCCACGGGCTTTTTTCCGTTATAGGTTTCCTTCCGAAATTGGGCTGTTGCACTACCTAGCAAGTAGTCGAATTCCCAAAAACATTGACAGAGAAAGTGTCAATGCTCACACATAGTGATACCAAACAGGTCTCATGCCAGAGCCATAACCTTTTTTAATAGAAAGGACTGGCTGAAAAGGCCTTTGGAGCCAGTCAGGGCTGCTCACTAGCCAACACGGCTTTGTGGCCAAGGACCTGAACCCCTTCATCCCCAAGCACACTCCCTCTACCAACCTAATGACTTCAGCAGATACAAAATGGTTCCAGAGGCTGTATATTTTCTCTTGGACACACATAAGCAGTCCCTAATGATTTCCATGGCATATTGCTATTTTTACCTCCTCTTCCTTTTTCAAGTGTAAAGAGAAGTCATCTCAGTAGCCAACAAAGTGTGATGAAAGGATCAATTTCAGAGAGATTTTTGCAGCATGAGATCTGTATGAAGACCTGGCATTATATCCTACCACCTCCCTGGAGATACATCTACAAAATCCCCTGGGAAACACCTTTTTCCTAAAATATTTTGTAACTTTTTATTGTACAGCTAAAAGCTGCCTGGAAGAAATCTTACTCTGACCCTTCCCTGTAGCTGTGAATATACTCAGCAGCCTATAGAACCACCCAGTATTTCTACTTCTTGCTTTTGGCCTTTTTAAATCCACCCCAAATCATCCCTGTTTTGCTGGTCCTGGCAGCTGAAGCCCCCTCTGGATTTTCTCTGGCCCCTTTCTCACTTTCTTATGTGCTTTTCTATCTTTGTGGATGAGTGCTTCTCTCACATACCTTGTGGCTACAGCCGCATTCGCCTGTGTCACCCCTCCCCAAGTGCCCTCAGGATATGTCTATTATTAATTGTTTGCCATGCCTCTTACAAGGAACCTTTCTTTGAGGACAAACCCTCTACTGAACCCAGATGAGACAAACGAGGACATCAACTCCTGCCTAAGCCAGTGTCTTGAAGATAAAGGGAGAGCTTCTCCAAAGGGGTTTCTGTGTACATCAGTAGAGGAATGAAAATATCCAAGCAGGTTTTACAAGATCTGCAGGAATTTGGAATGGCTCAAACATTAAAATGGAAATGCAGTTAGTGTTTTGGATGAGTTGTCTTTCAGTCATTGTGCTTGAATGATTTTACATTTTCATCCATCAGGTGATGAATTTGTCAAAACGAGGAAAAAATATATAAGCGTAACATCCAGGGTGCAAAGGCAGAATATATTTCAGTGGGGTCTAATGCCAAGTGAAGGATTTATGCACAAGAATAAAGTTATGCTTCTGCCAAATAGCTAGTCCTATAAACCGATTCATTTAAAGTAACAGAAAAGGTTCTTTTTACACCCTTTTTTCCAATGTAAAAATAACTTCATATAGTTTGGAACGCATTTGCTCCAGAAGTCTCTAAAAGGCTGAGCCTATGGCAGGATCCACAGCATTTCACTGGCAGCAAGAGCGATAACCACGAAGAGCTGTGTAACCACCTTGTACTTCCTGAGCTCTGGAGCCAAATTATGCCACAAAATGAAGCAAAGTGGCATGTCACACGCTAGAGAATCAAACAATTCTTGGAATGATGCAGGGATCATACTTGGCAGGAAAACCTTGCAGCAACTTCACTACCTAAGCATCCTGTGTTGTTGTAATTCATACTATTACCAATTCTGCTATTGCTGCTTCAAAACAAAAATGGCTAAAATGTTCTTCTAAGAGGATACATCTATCACACCTGGGATTTGGCCAAAAAAAAATAGTATTGTCCATTCCTAGATTTATAAATTCTCTGAGATAGTTTTAATGGGCAAAAGCAAAATCTTCTTCCAATATAGGCATCTACTCTACTTACGTTTCTGTCAGCCCTAGAATTCTGCAAAGCAGAATACTGTTTCCCTGGAGTACAGCCCAGCAAAGAATTGGTGAATAGTTTATATTTTATAACAGTGCCTTAAGTCTCTGTTATTAGCTATGCATTTGGAATGGGACATTTCCTGAATCCTCATTTACTGCCATAGCATTACAACACTAAATCAAGCTTTAGGGTTTTGTTTGCTTGTTACTTTGGGAATTTTCCTCATTTAAAGGTATATTGCTTTGTTATAGGGGAGAGGGGAAAAAAGACAAAGAACAAAAGACTCTTGTTTTGAAGGAGGAAATAAGGCATTAGCAGTTGCATTACACGTGTAATAGAATAAATCTGTATAATGTGTGCCACTTCACGTGTGTAATTTAATTTGTATGAGGGTTTTCTATTCTCAATAATAAATAATACTATCCCCTTTAGTTTTCTGTTAAAGGATCAACAATAATTAAAAATCACCAAACTCAGTGTTACAGTAGATGTACATGCAGAAAGAGATTTGCACATGACATTTTGAACAGAAATATTGTGTCTATCAGAGGAAATTATTCCCTTGATATTTTAATTTAAATACAGCATTTGGGAGGTTTTGGATTTAAGCGCGTTGGATTTCTTTTACTTTGGATGCATTAATTTTTTTCTTCCTTTTTCTGTAGCCTGCATTCTTTTGGAGTGTCAGGGGCTGCAATTTGTTTCACTAAAGCCAAAAATGTGGTTTTGCTTTGTGTACTTAGCACTAGTTTCTATGTAAGATACACACTGGACAAATCTCAAGTAAAGGTCTCTTCCAGCAGAAGGTCAGACGCTTGGTGCCTTTTCCATATGTTCTGAACTGCGTTGCTGGCTGGCTGTGTGTTGAAAAGGAGCTTTGAGAAAGAAATCGAGTCCTCCTTGCACATCTGGAAATGTTGATGGTCAGTTAGATTTTGAAGCATTATGGTCATTCTCCACAGCAAAGATTCAGCATACCTTCAAGGCAAAAGGAGCGATTTCCAAATGCTCGTGACATTCCAGTGGTCATTTGAAATGAAGAGAGAATGGATTTAAAAAAACCTAACAAATGACCTTACACCCTTCAGAGTCCCTGCGTGCTCCTGCCGGTGTCCAAACTCTTACATTGTTACTGCAGTAAAACAAAACACTTTTGTTGTTGTTTTTTACAGTGACTTCAAATTGTTTATATGATTTACATCATGAAGCTCATCCTGAAAAAAATTAAGGAAAAAGGAAGACAGAAAAATATTGTCAGACAAGAAGAAACCCCTATTTTTCCTTAAGAATCTAAAGAGAAATGTGGCTGAAGTGGAACACAAATTGTTCTATTTGCCCCTAACTAAATGAAAAGATATCATGCTTCTAACAATGAGAATATCTACGGAGATAAAATCTTTTTTATTCACAAAATACTGTGTTTTATGTACATGGCTCTTACAAAGTCTTCTTTCATTTCAAGGAAGCACTGTATGTTTATCTAGTCTCCTGGAATACAGAGAAGGGACATATGGTGAGCATTTTTGGACCATCAATCAGATTCTAGTACATCAGTCAAATCTGTGCAATGTAAACAGTGTCCAAAAGAGAAAGGTTCTTCCATTTTTTAATATAAATGGTAACATTATTTATTTATATAGTTGCAGATTCTACAGTGGAAACATTTTCTTTTTTTTTTTTTTTTCAAGTGTGAGGGTTTTACCACCTGACATGCCTTCAAGAGAGATAATTTTTCTGAAAACAATGGAAAAGCACCCCTAAAAATCAAGCTCCCTATGTCTGGAAATGTAACATCAGAGATGGTCAAAATAATTTGTCACCTTAGTTAACTGTTGGTTGACTCAAGGTTGCAAGACCCTCTGTACCTTCCCAAAAGCTCTGCATTCCATGCTGGGATCAGTGATTCTCACTTCATTGTGCTTGGCCTGCTTGTTGAGCTCCTTTAATTTGCTTTTGACGTGGAAGTGATTTTCCTGAAAAGACTTTATCTTGGTCTGTATCTTATTTGCTTAATCTGTTCATCCGGTTTTCCAGTACTGAAAGACTAGCACAGAGCCATCACATTACAGGAGGCCAGTGACTGTATGTTCCAGTCAGCTGAAGCTAGATAACTGCACCACAAGCAGGGAATTTTGGGAGCAGGCTGAGCATGGCACACTGGGAGCCATATGGTGTTTGCTCACGCTGCCTCCAACTGGGTCCCAAATTTTGTTCTCCATGCATAAGATGAAATTTCTTATATAGTGGCATCCTTGGATATGAGCAGGTCCTGCAAGCTTGAGCTCAAATGAAGAGTCTGACTTGGGAAAGCCTTGAAATGTTGGGAAAACTGCTGCTGGCTTGCCAACCTGTGGAGAAGTTTATATGGCTCTTCTTAAGGCTTATCTGCCACTGCAAGTTTAACAGGTAGCACAAAAGTGGAGACATGCAGCCTCAGCAACCTGGTCGTAGCTGCCATCAGCACAGCAGCATCCTACAGTGTAGACAACCCCTTTGGCTTCACCACAAATGCAGGTAAAGTTGGCTTCAAAGGCATCAGATCTCTATTCACCCCTGTTTGTGCCCCTTTCAGTGGATGCAGACCCCAGATGGAAATCTCCTTAGGTACAGTGAGTGCTTTGGAGCAGAAAGCAGTGCCAGCTTTGGACTTGTGACAGTGTTTTCCTTCTCTTTATCAAAAGCCCTGCTTTTTGGATCAGGTTCTCTTGTCCCGCTTTCCATTTACATTTTTATATATGAAATAATTATCTATCAAAAACCCCCAAAGTTTCAAGAATGTTTAAAAATCTCTAATGATAACCCTTAAATTATGGAATAAACTGTTCGAATGCTGTGTAAACTGTATTTTAAAATGACCAGTTGTGGTAAATAATGTGAAGTGTAGATAAACAAGATGGGTATTTTTTTCGGCATGTTAGGGCAATGGTTTGTGAAACATTCTTCAAAACCTCTTGAGAAAATGCTGAAAGAGACATTGCGGAGCTGCAGGGAAGTTTCAGGCTCCACTAGGCAGGCAGGGTGGAAGACGACACCAATGAGATCCTCTGGGGCGGTTGCTCCAGGGTCTGATCCCAGACCACAAATTGCAAAAGAGACCTCTGGGAAGTCAAGGGAAACACAGTCCGGTAAAGTAGTCTGAGAGCAAATCTTTTCCAATGCTAAAAGTAGCTACATAGGGTATGGCCTGGGTGGTGGTGAGGTAGGAAGAAGGTCACCCTGAACCTCAGTGGCCAGCTTTGGTGGTGACCTGAGCGACACTCAGAGCTGGTATGTCTGGTCTAGCTGTGCCTATGATAGCAACCGCGGTGCAAGGATGGTCACGGCACCCTGCAGATATTCCCTGAGGCTTATATTTCAGGTGATCTCTTCCTTTACAAGCTATGGATTGATTTTAAAGGGCTTTAGTGTAATAGGCTTATCCCTGGCCATGTTTAATCCATTAATCTTTTCGACATGCATTAGTTTGCTAAGAGGCAAGGCCAATTCAGGATGACAGTGAAAAAGCGACCACATTCAAGTAGTAATTGTTTCCATGTAAAAGACTGAGGCCTAATCTGCATAAGGCAAAGAGGTTCCTTTTTAAAGTTTAGCATAACCGGGAGCACCGTTAATATCTCAGGCATTGTTTTATCTCTCACATGGCCTGTAGATCTGAGCTAAATTAAAAAGCAGCTAATTTTCATCTCTGATTGGCCTCTGGGATTTCCTGAGTGTCCAGCACCTCCAGCTGGATCAGCCTTGTCTCTGGCCACCCACTCCAGTGCCAAAACCATCGCTGTTGCCACACAAGGTGAAGAGCCAGCAGGTAAATTCTTGAGGGATGTATGGGATTTCCAAATACAACTCCGGGAAATTTCCCATTATCAAGGATCTAGCCATTTAACGAAGAACAGATGATTGATATTAATCACGCTGAAGTAAACAGGCGATGTTCTTGATTACTGTGTTGCGCCTGTGCTGACTCAGGGCTTGCTAACGTGTTATGCTGAGACATTGTTCTTCCAGCTGTACTTTACACTTCACCCTCTGCCAGTAAAGCTCAGTTCCCTTGAGTAAGATCGGCATTTACGCTAGTAAAATTGATTTTAAATTAAATCCTGTGACACAAGTAGACAAGAGTAATACATGAGAAGACAGCGGGCAAGACTGTGAACTCGTGTCCTGAAGGCAGCTGTTGGGCGATTGTGACTTCTGGTCCTGTGCCTCCGGAATGAGGATCATGTGTAGGACAGCTAGGCTTCCTCACCCGGCTGTGCCTCTGTGCTGCCCAGAACATCTTTGCTGCACCACTACAAAGTCACTCCTGCTCATACACTCTTATCAGAGCCAGTGTCACTTTGATGCCTGTCCATTGATGTGACAAGATGGGTCCGTACTACAGAGCAAGGCAGGAATGGGGCAGTTTTCCTCCATACAGCAGCTTATGGGCTGGGGATAGGGCTCTCCTTGGCCAACCAGACCAGTGGGCTTGAGTGCCTTCAAACTGAAGAGAGAGCCAGATCCAGGTGTCCTAGCTCAAGGAAGAGCAGAAATGGAAAGCAGCAGGCCACTTGCTCCTCCTTCTGTTGCCATCTGTTAAGAGAGAGCAGCCTCTGCTGCTTTATCAGGGGCTGTTGTGCCCATGACTCTTAGATGTACACTGTGAGCATCAGCATGCGTGGTACCCCAGGGAACTTCAGCAGAAGTCTAGGATCCAAATCCAACCAAAGCCCTAAAGTGGTGAGTTGGGCACTACTGGGACAGGACAGGAACCCTAAGTGCCTGGAAAGCCCAAAGGAAGGAGGAGGCCTATGGCATTTGGGTGTTTCCAGGCTGGGAGAGTAGATGAGCAGGGGCTTTAGGGATTGCCTTCACTGACTTGAGCTCCCCATATATGTCCCAGATCCTGCTCAAGTTGTGAGAGTTCTTCCATTGATCTGATCATAAGTGGCTCATCCAAAACAGAACAAGCAACCATAGCTGTATCTGTTTAGGTGGTGCTCAGCACAGCTGAGGATCCTATCTCTTGGAGATGAGTAACGTAACTTACTATGGCTGAGCATTGCAAGAGGCACACAACCCACCCATGGAGGCAGCACACAACAACCCTCAACACCCCATTGAGGAGCTGAAAGCTAACTACACCTCTTAATCCAGCCCTAGAACAGGGAACAAGGTCCCAGCAAGCCAATGGGGAGAAACCATCACTGCACACCAGACCCCCGTCCCTGTATCCTAAGTGCAGTACAAGCCATCCTTGCAGAAAATCAATTCTGCAGTCTAGTGTGTTAAAAAAGGACACTAATTTAGCTAACACTATTGTGTTTCTACTGCCAGAGGGGGAGAAACAGCTCTAAATTGTGGTAAAAACTCCAGTGCCAACACTGCTTCTTTCTGTGAGTAGGGAAGAAGAATGGATGCCTCACACTCAGCTCTTGTCAAAAAAACCCTGTCATGTACAACACCACAGTACGCCATCATTTCTTATTTCTCCCCGTGCAAGAAGGTTCCCATTTGCTTTGTTATCATATGTTATTGCTTGGCTTTGATGCTCTTCCCAGTTAAATCAATGGGAGTTTTGTTTTTAACTCTGATGGAGCAGCATTATACCCATCCCACACTTGCACTCTTCAAGAGAAGCCTGTTACGACTCTTAGGGGATGTTGTGCCTGGAGTATTGTGGCTGCTCTGCTTTTCAGTTTGTCAGTGTTATATATCCATTTAGGTTTTGGTTTAGCTATGTTTCAGACACCTCGTCCAAACCCACAGGCATTTGATAACTGAAACGCCTGCAGGAATTAAAAAGTTGCAATACCTTCTCACAAAAATGAATCGATGCATTTGTCAAAACTTGACTGTTAACCATATTACACTTTCCAGCTGGATGCAGAAACTTTTAAAGAACATATCACATGAACAAATTAATCTGGCAGTAGATTTTCAATAGCCATTAATGAAATGCTTCATAGATGGAGCACTGAAAAAAATGATGAACCATTGCTGGAGCTAGTCATGAAAACATTCACCCTTAAGCTAGGAGGTATTGGTTAGCCAGCCAGCTTTGAAAATAGATTGACTGTAGCTGTTTTTTAAAACAGCTCTGAAAAGACATCTGCTGCATGTTAGACTGGAAAAATTTGGCACCTGAAGAACTGTTACATACAATTTAAGGACTGACAGACCCTGCAATATATCCTACTGCAAGAACTCCGTGCGACGCAAAGCGGGTTATGTCAGACTCAAGAAGCAATATTAGACTCTGGATATTGCAGGAAGAAATAGAAATTTGACATGCTGCTTGTAGGGGGAGGGAGTGCAGGCAAAGCGGCTTGCTCAAGCCACCACTTCTCCTGGAGAAATTAGGCTTTAGCAACAAGTTGTGGCCCATCCCATTAACCTATGATGATGGCTAAAAGGGCCTGCAGTCCCCTGCTCCTGCTTTGGATGGATAAAACCTCTGCACCTCCTGCTGTAGGCAGGGCAGGTGGGGAGCTGGCTGCAGGGCAGTGAGCAGGACCAGCAAGCAGGTAGGTCCTCCTGTGTATCACGCTGGGAGCTGGCAGGGTTGCATTTCCCTTGAGGAGGGGAGCTGGGAAGCAGATATGATTCGGCTGCTAATGATTTATTGAGTTGTACCTAAAAGAGAGCTTGTGGCAAAGCTGCATTTTAACCTCTGGTATGAATGTGTGTGCGTATGGAAGTACGTCACCTGCTTTTCCCTGGAAGGAGCCCTGTGCTTTGCCTGTGAGGTGGTAGTGGGGGGGAGACAGTCTCTGCTTTCCACCTAGGCCACAAGTCCAACAAAAATGGGGAGCACCTTAGCCTGAGCTGATCACCAGGAGCCCAAAGCAGCTCTGGATGCCCTGGTCCTGCCCCTGAAAGACAGAGCTCCCCTGCTACCAGCTGGGTTGCTGGTCCCTGAGCATCCCCTAACCCTCCCTGGCTTGTCACCCAGCGCACTTTGACTGAAGCACTGCAGGACACAACTCCTGAGCAGCTCAGGCTGCAGATGTCTCCTCCAGCAGGTAGGCAGGGTGACAGGCAACAGAGGTTCAGAGGTATCTCTTTCACTGGCGTTGAGGGGACCAATAAATGTCTGTGGCCAGGGATGAGCCTCAGGTAGCAACAGCAAGACCAGAGAGGTGGGAGAGGACCAGGCTGCAGGTCTGAGTGTTTCCCAGGACAAGTGCTAGAAAATCTAGGTTTCTCTTGCTGATTTCAGTGCTGCAGCTGCTCATCACCAATAACAAGCCCTGCAGCAGTTAATAATTTAGGCTTTTGAGTTCCCACATGGAGATGGGAGAGGGAGAGAAGAAAGGGAGTGGGGGCTTCTGAGGGTAGCCCAACTTTGTTCTGAGTTTGTTGAAGCTTATTTTGGGACTAGCACACTGCACAGGGGACAGAGGCTTGGCCACAGAATGGCTAAGAGCCCTTTAACAGATTTTACAAAGGGAGTGGTCTGGGAAAGTTTTAGAAAATGAAAAAATGATGCAACTTTCTCTGGGAGATAGAAAATACCAAAATATATGCATACTGTGTATTGAGTACAATGATTGTTGGTTGTGACTCACCAGCCACATGAACTGCTGTCACCTCAAATCTTCCATGAAATGGGGGAGGAAAGAGAAACAGGCAAAGCCATCAACAAAGATTATTTTTTTCTCCCAGCTTTTCCAGTCTTTCTGGTTTGGGTTCTGTGCACAAGACTATATTAATGAAAAGAAAACACTTGCCGTGAAAATACTACAGCTTTTAGGGCAAAGCTGCAAAACAGTGTTGCATCTTCTTGCACAATTTTAATGTGGGGGTTTTTTGGGTGTGTGTGTGTGAAATGTTCGCATCAAATGAGTCTTTTTGGGGGGCAGTGATGTGTGTACGTACTGCTTAGCAGTATTCTGGTGGAAGTGTTCAAGTAGTTCTCACTTTACCTGCTTAACCAAAGCTGCTTGTCTAAGGTTTTACACTCATACATCATCTTTGCCTTACAAGGTTTGAACTGCTTAAGGGGCATTCAACCAAGAAAGAAAAATCTATTTAAGTTGCCAACAGCAAAAAGGTCAAACGCTGAGAATGAAATATTCGCAAAGGGTCCACAGCTGAGAACTATTCTCCTAAGAAACTTAGGGAATATATAAAGTGTTGGCAATTTGCACTTTCAGGAAGTAAAATCAGCCAGACTGCTAATTACAATCATTTACCTAATGGTAGTTAGCATCTTCACATGTGGGATAGAAACCATCTAGTGCAATGTCTAAAGACCTTTTAGAGGATTAAAGTCAGGACAGGGAAGTGCAGCTTTGTTTAGCTCTGTTTTCATTGTGCACAAACTTTAATTTTCCTCTGTATTTTTTTTCTTGATTGCTTTATTTGGGTGGTTTGTTACTACTACACGTGGGACTTTTTGCTTCCTGTAAGTAACACCTGCTGTCGAGAAATCTCTGGGTCTGGTTGCATGTACATCCTACACTCTTGCATTTAAGGACTCGTTAGCTCTAATGGAAATCATTTGTTTTGGGTGGTCCTTACTGTGTACACTAATTTCCCTCCAGCTCTCTACAAGAAGCCAAGGAAAGATTGGGCCCCAGCAAGACATGCTCTGGGAAGCCAGCTCTGCCAAGCAAACCCGTTAACAGGGTTTTGAACAAACAAGAACCCTGTTAAGATCAGCGGTTTGATTTGCAGGCGTATATCCTCCCCGTATTCCTGCAAGTTGTAGATTTCTATCTGTAGATCTTAACCCAGTAAGAAAGAGTGCAGCCTGCCAGGCTAGGGTACGCAGAAGAGATATCTCACGGGGTTGTGCTGCTCAGGCACCAGGAAATAGCGAGGAACCCGCTCCAAGCCAAGTGGGCTGGAACGTGCCGATAGCGCGAGTGCCAGACCTCTTCGTGGAGGGAAATTCTGGCGAAGCTGAGGCTCTCCAACCTTTTCTTTCCACCCCCAACCTCCACCCACAGCGTTATTTTCAGTTTTAGCTGGCTTAGTTTCAGTAACTGGCTTTCATCCAGTTGTTACTTCAACTGGGCCCAGGAGAACTTCTCAGGCATCTCAGGCATTTTTAAGTCCCCCGTGAAGGCGATGCAGAACCCAAGCACCACAGGCACGATGCTGCCAAAGAGCTGGATGGGGAAGGGAAGGAGGTGGCTGTCCTTGCAAATGTTCTGGGTGTCAGCAAGCCCTTTCCCATCAGTGGGCTGGGGGAAAGGGCTGATGCTGCCTCAGCTTTATCTCCCAGATCAGCCAGCCTGTGAGAGCAGCAGGCTGCGTGGGATTTACCAGCGCATGGAGCCCAGGAAAATCATGTCGTGCTTAGTCGACTCAGCAAACACGGTGGAAGTTTGCGGGAGCGGAAGCCCTTTCTAAAACAGTATTAAAGTATTAAACACTAAAAATTGGGAACGTCTATAGGCGATAGTGCTGGTGATTACACAGTAATCACTAAAAATATCTGTCTAAGCTCAGCCTCACCCAGGACATGAAAATATATCCTGGCTTGTGATTTGTGCAGAAATGAAGCACTTGCCCCTCACAATGTCCTTGTGGGTTTGATGTAGGCATCTGTATGTTCTCACCACGTTACCTGTCACCAGTGCTCTCTGGCTGCCCTCCCCCCAGCCAAAACAGAGAAGCCACGGGGTCTCTCCGTGGATGCTCCACCTCACCGGTAAGGCCAGTGAAGTAGAAGCGACCTCTTAATTCTCTCCTGTTGTTGCCACCATGGAAAATATTAGTACCAGAATTGTGACCACACCGAACCACTCCGCATTTCTGATTTCTCTTCTCTGAGCAGATAAGAACGACCTAGGGCCTCTTAGTGTGTTTTACATCAAAGACTGATGAAGAGTCCTGACAGCCTTGATGTCAGTGCTGTAAATAAACCATTAATCACACTGCCATTCCAGGGAACAGCCTTCTCCCAGAGGGCATGAACCTCCTTCAGGTCACTAATATAAACCACATCTCCTCTAATCCTGTGGGGTGGTGGTAATATCAGGGCTTTCAAGGTGGGCTGACTCTGTGTCGGGGTTGGGGGGGATACTCTGTTACTCTCGTTTTAATGCATAGGTCATTGTTATGGTTCCAGTGGATTATCAATGGTCAATTAATGGAGAAGTCGTTGCAGTGAATTAGACAAAGTGCATCACAGTTGGAGTTACAGAGAGAAGTGGAAAGAGTAGAAGGCTCAGTGTCCTGTTAAAACTTTGGAGTTAAGTGCTGCATAAAAGCTAAATGTAGAGGTATATAGAAACAATAGGCTCAATGATCTGGCAAGCAACCACAGCAACATGGTTCTAGTAGACACTGCAGAGCCTAAAGCCATCAATACCAAAAATGTGTCTATAATTAAAGAAGAATCTGATTTTAAAATCAGTGCCAGGCCTCTGGCTGGTCAGCGTCATGACACGCTATGGGAGCCTGTAACTGACTCCTTCAATAAGGTTGTCAGTGGAAATAACATATTTTACAACTGTTTTGTTTCTTTTCTTTAACCCAAGCGTTATATATATGAGATGTATGTTTAGATATTATATTATATTATTATATTATATATTACATATCTTCTCTATTTACTCACACAGAACGTATATATTAAAATAACATACTAGGGTGTTTTGGGAGCACAGCTAAAACCAAAGTCAGTCCAACCTGCACTCTGTGACTGGACTCTTCAGCCACCAAGGGTAAATTGCAAGCAGAAATCTGGTCTTCTGACAGAGTAGCTTTTGCAATGGGAACTGCCTTGTTAAGTGTGGCCGTCTGCATCTCCCAATATAAAAACACAGCCTGGGAATGACGATACAAGGAAGCTGGTTGCTGCCTTCCTGCATCAGAGGCTCCCCAGGGCTCCCTGTGATTCCAAGAAGTTATTCAAAGCAGCCCTAAGTCAGGGAGCTCAGGGCTGCTCTAAACTACGCTAATACGATTTTTAATACAATAAGTTATATTTAAAAAAAAGAAAGTGGTCTCTAGGGCATGTGAGCCAGCTGGCACGGGCCATTTTCACACACTCCCTCCACACCGCAGCCTGGCATGGAGACTGCTAACGCAGCTTTCTCTTACCAGAGGAAACCCCCACACTTTCCCTCTGGAAGCTGAGCCCTGGGGTTTTGGGCCACGCCGTGTGGTTTAGGTATTGATTCCAGACAGCACGGCTTTGACTGCACACTCAGAAAACCTCTGTGGAGCAGAGAAGGCAGTAGGTGGCTGGGGGCTGCTCCGGCACATGGTAGCCCTCCTTCTGGAAGGAGTTGTGTGGTGTGGTCAGGAGGGTCTTCACACCATGTCCCCTGGCCTCCCCCAGCTCCACCAGCCCTACTGACTGGTTTTAGGATTCCCAAATGAAATGCAGTATCTCACAACCTGACTCCTCTAATTACTTTAAAACCTCACACTTGCTAACCCAGGTGGGCACCGGCCTGGATCCACACAAACTTGGCTACTGTCCAAGGGTCTGCTGCTCTGCTCTGCGCAGCAGGTACCACAAAAGCCCAAGCTCTCCTCAGCTCTGCAAACACAGCTAATGAGCTGTGAACACCTCGGGCAACTAAATCACAACTCTGCTGTGCTCCTTCTATTGAAAATACAGTCAGTGCTAGGATGAAGGCTCTGAACTTCCCCTGCTAAAGCTGTGGGTGACCCTCACCCACTTTATAACAAAACAAACCGGGCAGGGTCTGAGCGTGGGTGTGTGTTTGCCTAAGCTTGACTGCAAAATCCCATCTCCCTTGCCTGATGCATTCAGCAGGACCAGAAGACAATATTGCTGACTTGGAGTGGGGTTTCTTAAAAGAAAAATTGATTAAAGAATGGTTTTCTGTGATGAAGAACAAGTTAGTTGAGGAGTCCAAGATGCCACTCTTTAAAAATGGATTTTGTAAACGTGAGTTTCCATGCTGTCAAAAGAGTCACTCTTGCTATAACTCTACCTAGGTCAGGATTCAGCACTGTCCAACATAGAGATTCATGAGCTGGGCCTCTCACGAGCATCCTTTGGGCCAGCAGCACAAGCTAAGCTGCCTTCCCGTTCTGTCTACAGAAGCTCAGCTGCATTTTTCTAAGCCTCATGCCATGGTCTGCACATTTGATTTTTCAAGACAATATTTATTTCAATTTTATGTTCAAAGTTTCTTTGAAATACCTACTTCAAGGCTTCTCCATGTACCTCCAGCACAACTTTCTCAACTTGAATTCAGCTTACAGGCTTGAGCCCCACTTCAGAAACAATTATTTTTTAAAACTTGCGTTATTAGAATCATAGAATCATTAGAGTTGGAAGGAGCCGTAAAGATCATTGTGTTCCAACCCCCCCACCATGGGCAGGAACATCTCTCACTAGAACACGTTGCTCCAAGCCTCATCCAGCCTGGCCTTGAACACTCCTTGGGATGGGACTTCCACAGCTTCTGTGGGCAACCTGTTCCAGTGTCTCACGACTCTCATAGGAAAGAAATTATTTCTAGTGTCTAATCTAAATCTCCCCTCTTCCAATTTAAAACCATTACTCCTCATCCTACTGCTACACTCCCTGCCAAAGAGTTCCTCTCCAGCTCTCCTGTAGGCTCCCGTCAGATACTGGAGTATATTACTTTGGTCCTTTTAAAGCAACAACAGTAAGATAAAAGTACAAAAGCTTGGACTTTGCCTTTTTGTAACTTCTTAAGGAATATTATTTTGAAGAGCGTAGTCCATAAAATAAAGACAGAAAATATGTATTTAAAACATGTTACTTCTAATCAAAGAGGCTTTAGAGCTGACTTTCTTCTAAATAAAAATACCCAATCGAGGTTCCCAATACACAAATTGAAAGATATTCTTACAGCCTGGGACAATATAAGAGTATTAGCTCAATTAGCATCAACATTTGACAGAAATAAATTTTCAAAATGTACCTGTGAGCTGTACAGAAGATGATTCCCACAATGTCTTGAGAAACAGATGGGCCCCCCTTTGTGTTTCTTCTGACCCAGACTGCAGTTCCTGTGGACATTTCCAGAGTCACCAGTGAACACTGTTAGTAAAAAACAAGTCAGGAATTACACACATGGACCATACACCCATGTCCTCAACCACCATCTGGGCTCACTATATCTCTCTGTGCACTGCCTTGCTAACATTTCACAGGTCTTGCCACCATCCCTCCTAACACATCCATTCCCCTCTACCCTCCGTCAGCCTTCCAGAAAGGTGTCCATGTGGGTCTGCTGGTAAGGGGAGGTCGAGGGGCTTCAGCTGGGTTTGCTGCTCCTCCTCTGTCCTGCCCATCTTTCCTGACTGCTGGGCCTAGGTATGCTCTCCCTTTTACCTCTTCCCTCCCCTGAAGAAGATGCAACAGCTCAGCGTAGGAAGAATAGGCAACGAGACTGACCTACTAGAGATCTTAGGCTGCTACCAGCAGTCTGACGCTCTCTACACCTTGGTTGATCTTGCTTGGTGCCTAAACTGGTCCCAACACACTTGGCTTTCCTCTCCTAGCCTACAAGTAGGGTCTACAGCCCAAAAGTAGCCTAAAATTTCAGAGGTTGTTTCAGATGATGCAGCCATCTGTGGTCACCGGGATGGCTCCGCAGCTTCCTTCCAGTCCAAGAAAGAGCAAATGCTTGTAAACAAATGAATATTGTTTAGCATTAACTACAACTGCCTCCATCTGATGTGTATTCTACAGTATATCAAAAAAAGAACTTTCTTCTAAACAAGAGGAGAACTAAGTACAACATTTAATTTCAACACCCTTAAAACATATCAGGAGGCTGTTTTGTGGCAGCTGGTGGGATACTCAGCACTGAATACTGACATTACCTTATGAAGAGGACATGATACATGATATGATACATGACATGCAAGCAAACATTTCTCAAAATGACAATCTGATGCCACTCTGCATTCTATGAAATGTAGGCAAATGCTTCACTAAAAGCACATGGGTAAAGGAAAGCCCTGTGCGGAAGTACAAGAGACTGAAGGCTAAATCTGTAGAACTTCAGAGATATAAAAGCTGTACATATTTACTTCCAGGATTTGGGGATTTTCTGATGCTTGCAAGTTTAACAGACCTTTAAATTTGTGCCTGGGAATTTGAAACTGTTTCAGAATTATTGTTAAATACAACCCCCTTGAAAATGCCTGTAAGCAAAACGTGGTCCTTTTTTTCTGTTGTATCATCAAAAGCAGTAATTGTTCCCCTGAAACACAACTTCTGTTCGATGAAACAGAGACTCTCCTTGCAGACCACCACCCCACCCTCTCCCCCATCTTTTTCTCATACAACCTACATTTTGTGTTCAAGAACGAACATATTTAAAATTAATCAAGCCATTCTTTTTGCATCTATTTCTGTAAGCGCTGCTGGCCATCGCATTGCTGTAACACATCATCAAGGAAACGGCCAGCGGGAACGAGAGTTCTGCGGACTGACAAGACAAGCAACTTCTATTAAATGCAAACTGTCAACTTTTGTACTTTAGATAAACGCTTTGATTTAGGAGGGTCAGAGACAGGCAGAAGGTGTCAGCAGACAGATTGGAAGGTCTCTGGGACTTTTCAAGAGATTTATAAGTTGGCTTTTGCTTAACTGTTTGGGTTTTAAGCATTTTGGTTTATTTGAGGTACTCAAACCCAAGTTGACATACCTTCTAATTTTGCTGTGTGCTGACTGTGCAAGTTTAATAAAAGCACTGCAAATTTTCACTGTTCTCAGTGATTTGGCAGGAAACCTCAATAATCTTATAGGTAAAATGACCCAGGAATAGCCTTTGATCCGCGGTCTACGGATGCATCATAAAAACATAGAAACAGAGTCAGCAGCACCAAATATTGCGACCAAGGCCTGGGGTTTTTTTTGAGTCACTGGGCTGCAGTTCATTACGCGTGTAATGAAATTATCGTTGCTCTTCCGCATCGATAGAGCGGTTGGATCAAACTCCTCCTGACCTGTGGGCAGGGGAAGAGGCTGCTGTTCTCTGCTCAAACACGTTTATACTCAGTCAGCGCCTGGCTGCCCCCGGGGCTGGTTCTAGCTCCAGGAAGAGCAGGTTACTTTGCCTGTGGCAAAAAACCAGTCCTGGTTCTGTCACTTATGCCAGAGACATGGTCAAATGACGGCTGCTGAAGGCAGGGCAGGGAGATTTGGTTTCACCACAGCTTTGGCAGCTGCTTTTCAGGGAAGATGGAGGAGTTTTTGGCAGAAACACCTCCGTCCTCACTCAGTTTTTCTTGTCCTTCCTCCCATGGTATCTCCTGTGCAAGAAGGTGGGTGCCAGGATTCCTCTCATCCTGTGGCAGGGAAAATCATGTCCCCTTAGAATTATGGAATCATCTAGGTTGGAAGAGACCCTTGGGATCATTGAGTCCAACCACCTACCCTATTCTACAAAGTTCTTCCCTACATCATATCCCCCAACACCACACCTCAGAAGCTTTAGTGGGGTGTGGGAGAGCTGCTGCCAAACAGCCTCCTGACAAAAAAGAACTGATGACCAAAGCCCCCAAACTTAAGTCCTTCATGCATTTAGAGCTTAAGTGGTAAGAAGAGAGCCCTGTTCCCGAGGACACCAGCAGCATTTCTGCTCTGGACTCTGTGTGTGTCCCCCTCGCTGCTGTTAGACCACTTATTATGGCAGAGCCATGGCAGAGCTTTCGTTTTAAAGTTCACTCTAAAGCCAGGAACACGGAAAGTGGTTCTTTGCTTTGACTTATTATGGAAAACACATGTTAGCAGAAGGTAGTAGGACCCACCTGCTAGAATATCTTGCCCAGTGCAATTTCCTACCCTTTGCTGTTGGAAGTAATTTGAAAGAATATTTTCAACTTTTCCACACTTGCTAGCCAGTTTAAAAAGGAGGTTGCTAGTAGTGGTATAATAGCTGTTTGGTTTTATTTGTTATAGCTGCTTTTCTGTATGTGGTTTCCTTGTGTTTTGCAGAAGAGGTATTTCCTTGACCCTCACACGGCTTTGGGAAAAAGGTTTGCGTTTTAGATTTTCATTTTAATTTTGTTCTTATGTGTTAAGAACAAAAATGAGACTATCAGGTCCCTGGAGGATGTTTAAGGTATGAACTGTGAGCCAGATGCAAGCCATAAAACTCCACAGTTGAGACTCTTTGCAGGCAGCTGCAGTCACCTATCAATGGAGACTTCAGATCCCAGCATGCATTGAAGCCAAGCCCCTGGGATAAAGGGAGAATATTTAATGCTCTGACCCAGTACCTCCTGGGACACATTCCTATCTCAAAAGCCTAGACTCTGTTATCAATTTAATTTTATATAAATAAACTTTTCCCACTGGGACTCCTGGCCAGGGGAAGACTTACATGAGATACTGCAGTTTTCTACACATAAAATAATTATGAGAAAGAGAAGGCTTTCTTCAAATAAATGCAGCATAGAGATACTCATGAATATGTAGACTTACTAGTATTACTGCTTTTCATCTTGCACAGGCTGAAATTATGTTTTGTTATTACGTTAATCCCATGTTCCATGAAAGAGAAAAACCTGTTGCAATATTGCTGGGAAATGTTCAGCTGCCCAAGAATATCCAAATCGCAGTGAAATCCAGCAAGGTCCCCATTTCTATGTTTTCACCGTTGGTTAAATGCCTTAAGTGCCCAACTCTGTATCAGGTGCAAGAAATAAAATTCTTGTCCCAAAATGCCAATCTAAACAAGGCAGTCCAAAAGTTTACACACATCATTTACTGTGTGACACAAGCACTAAAAGAATTATGATGTGGGTACATTCACTACTTCCAACAAGTTTGATGGGCAGCCTCCCTGTGGGTTGCAGGCAGCAAAGTCCAGAGTCTTCAGGATGCAGGAATTCATCACTACCCCCACCAGAGCTGGGTTACATGTTTTAGGTCTGCTCAGAAATGGATGAGCAGCAAGATGGGGCTCTGCTGAGCCTTGTTTTGTTTGAGGGTAGGTAGGTCTTTAAGAATATGGGAACAGTAAGTAGCAGGAAATGTAATGTGTTTTTCTAAGCACCGAGAAAGAGGCTGAAGTCACTCCAAGCCGAAAAAGCATTGGCAAGACTGTTCTAAGTTTTTGGTTCAGGTGCTTGGTTAACAAATTTTGGGCTGTTTTATCTCATCTGTACCTGTGGGACTCCTGTACATGTTTTGCAAATAAAAAGGACTGTGGTAAAGATATCTGTGACCATCATCACTGTTGGACAATGGACCCATACTACAATACCTCGCACTTTTGGTTACCAACTCATGTTGAAAGCAACTCCATGATGTCAAAATACAAAATTAATTAATGATGGGTACAGTCTTGTCATAGCTATGGAAGTCTGCAATAACCACTAGATAAAGTAAAAATATATTTCTTCATGCAGGTTACTTTAGTCCACATTGTAGGCCTACAAGTTGTGATTTGTAGCCACGCAGTCATGACTTGCATTTTAAATTGAAGTACTGATGCAATCTCAGCTCATGACTGATTTTAAAGTTTAACAGCATTAAATAACATCTTAAGGTATTCCATAAGAGATTTCAAAACACTGTGCTACATAGAAACAGAATTGAATGGGTGTTGAGCTTCTGATTCATTTAGGTGCGTTTCACGGAAGTCTTGCCAGCTCTTAGTATTGTGGAGGAAAAATGCTTCTGTGTTCATTCTAATGTTGAGAAGCTCAATGCTGAAAAGTGTTTAATTGCATTAGACACATGACACCAAATGGATTCCATGCATCAATCAAGGGCTTAAATGCAAAAATTAACAGATTTTGTTTAGATGGATGTGACTATGCTTGTGCCTACTACAAAAACAGTGCGCTTTTTTGCTTAAATAATTTTATTTGTTTGTACTGGCATGATGTGTTCAGCACAGAATCTGTCAGTGTCCAAGCCATCTGTTAACTTCATCCACAATCTCAAATGTTTAGAGTTCCCTACCCTATATTGTGTGAAAAATGGACACCAAAGCCACAGGGTGACCTGAACTGACCTGACATTTGATTGCCTCCATCCCAGTTCATGGGTGAGAGCTGGTGTTGACTTCCACTGTCTTCTGCACAGCTTGTAATTGATTTCCATTTGACCTGAAGTGTTTTGTTTTGTTCACCAAGGAGCTTCTAGATCATCTTTGTTGTCTGTTTGCGAGTCATTGAGATCAGTGCAGTGTATGCAAGTCTGGGCCCACAGGGGGTCTCAGGCAGCTCTCACCTTCTGAGGGACCACAGAGGTCCATTTTGGATGCAGAAACAAGTCTTTCATCCTTGAGCACTGGGCAGCCCCACAAAAATTGAAAAGTTTTCCAGAAACTCACAGCTTCATTTTAAATCAGCATTTAGAGCCATATTAAAATTAAAAAATGAAATAAATAAATAATAAAAAAACCCAAACCAAACCCAAACCCCCTCTTTCCTCATAAGAAACTAACAGTTTCATCTTCTTCTTTTTATTTGGCAAAGATTTTTGCAAGTGCAGACACTTTTGTTTTCAGAGAGCAATCTGGCAAGACTTTATGCTGGTGGTGCCTCTGTTCTGGTGTCCATATGCATCCTTAAATAATAGCACAAATATAGTGATAACAACAGATATAATTACACCATTAATAGGTACCCTGGGAATAATAGATGTCTCAGCAGGTATATCAGCATGTTCCCAGGAGCCTGTTCCATCACCTACGCTATTCTCCCCAGTGCATACTTGAAAGTTCATTCATATGGCCAAGGTAAAGAATACCAAGGTGAAATTATTTCAGTCCATCAGGCAAATCAACACTCGACTCTTCAAAATACAACAATAGTTTCAGTAACCCAAAGCAAAACTTCTGTACTCTGATTCAGAACTCACCTTTTGTTACTTTTTTGGTCTTAAACGCAAATGTGTGACCACCTCTCATTTTGCTTAGTCCTGTTAGAAGAAAAATTTCTTCTCTTTCCAAACAAGAATTTCAAAGCTGGTCGCATCCAGCGGGCAGATGCAGTTGCTGGACGGCGTGAAGCACCACCGTTATTTACACGAAGGTGCTTCCTGTTAGCGTGGTATCCTCCGTTCCCTGGCCTCGTATTTTGTTTGGTGCATGTGGCTATGTGACTCTATAAACAGGAAGCACACTTGAAAGATCATCTAAATAAACCCTGGTGTGTATAATTCCCTGCTAGGTTGATGAGGAAGAAGCTGGCCAAGAGAAGGAAATTATTACAAGCGAGACAACTGCTCTTACGAAAGTAAAAACCTCTCTATATGTGGGACCTCCACGGTGACTAAAACCAAGACAGCAGTAAAACATTGGACAAAAAAAGAGAATCTAGACCCAGCTCTTACGTATTTTTTCTCAGAAACAAACGCACACAAGTACACTCAGTCCCCATGTTGCCCCAGGTGAAGGCAGAGGAGTTACAAAGAAGGGATTATCTCGCAATACATTTGCAATTAAGCACTGTCCCACCCTTGCTCTCCTCTCATCTGGCTTTACCTCTCCTCCTGTTGACTTTACACCCCCAGGAAGCCCCAGGCAGGCAGGGTGGTCAGGCAACAGGCATGTCGTACGCGAATGCTAAAAAGTAGCTAATTTAACACAGACAGTAAAGCTGCTGAAAAATTTGTATCTATTGTCAACTTTCTGTCCCTCTTCCAAAAACTCCCAGAGACTCTTGCTCTTGGTATAAGGTTGTATTTTTTAAGACAGGAATTGTTCAAATAAGCAGTGTTATTTCACTTGAGTTCTCAGACAGGGCTTTATTTCATCCAGATGTTACTGCTCATACCCCTGTCTTCGTTCAGAGCAACACTTTGTAGAATACCTAATCTTTAAGTCGCTTTTATTTAATTCACCACTATATTTTTTAAATGACTGTGTTTGACATAAACCACTGGCTGGTTTCACAACTGGGGTGTCTCCACCTTTGGCAAACTGCTTGCTTATTTGTTCCATCCTCTTTTAATGGAATTGCTGGAACCACTTAAAATCCATTAATATTCTACAAGTTTCAAGCACAAATCGTAGCGTAGCTGGGAAGACCAAATAACTTTGTCCTAAGAAATCAAGTCTCCTGTAAATGTGTAACTATAATCTTCAAAAAACTTAAAGATTTTCCACAAACACTGGAAATCAAATCCATGTTTTGTAACATCTGTCTACTTTATCTTTTTTTTTTTCTTTTTTAGGTTTTATTTTCTAACACATTCTATGGGCTTTATGATCTAATTTATTGTCACTGTCAGCTACAAATGCATCTATACACACTATATTAAGCAATTATAATGCTTTTTGCATGTACGCATGCACATATACTATATCCATCCACGCCATATAATATATAATATTCCTCGGGGACTAGATCACCTGCTTGCTTATGTCCCTTATTGATTTCCATGCTGATGTCCCACGCAAGCACAGAGTTTCTTGGCTTTAGCTTTAAACCAAAGAGAAACTAAATTGCATCACCTCACAGCTACTGCTGAAAGTTCAGCTGTTTGAAATGAAATTGGCTTAAAGAAAACTCAAAGTTTGCAATTAGTGTCTTCAAATGCATTTTTTTTTTTGAGAAGTGGTATGATTTAAGGATGTAGATTCTTGGATTAGACCAAATAAATCAAAATCATCAGGAAAGTTTGGACTAAAATACTTTGGAAGCTGCTTTTAAATTTATAAAAATTGTAATATAACCATGAAAACAACCATAATTCTCAAAAATAACGCAAGCAGTTAAAAGAGAAACAAAATAGCTGGAAACCTTACTTACCAACCAAAGTGACAGTAAGGTCTACACCTATGTTGAGCAAGAGGGAACACCTCAGTGTGGCATTAAATGAACTGACCCACTGCCTGTCGGGGTATCACAGTAGTCACCTAATGCCTTCTACAGCTCTGGCCACAACCTGACCCTACTTATACTAAAAGGGTTGTCCTGGAGTTTCTCCCAAGTGGCCAAGACAGGAATTTACGCTGATATGTTCAGTTGTCTAGGCCATATTGCTGTGTTTTGGGAGAGATGAAGGAAACGGTGATATCATCTGCCTCAGTCATGCACCTACCCTGCATCTCTGAGACTTTCAATGCCATATTAACAGCCTTTACACATGAACACATCTTCCCACTCACCATTTTTCCCAAAGGTAATGACCAGCACTGAAACTGGACATGACAGTGGTAGCTCCCTCAAACATACTCACTGTCTTGCATGTTCCATTTCTTTCCTCCACCCTCCCAAACCACAGCCTGTGCACCATTTTGCCTCTGTATTATCTCTTCTTCCTTCCCTTCCATTTCCACCCTCTTCCCTAGGAGAAAATGATTTGCTGGGAAGCTGTGTGCCTTTGGGCTTGTGCTGGAAAGAATTCAACTGCTGCAGGTGTCTGAACTTGCCAGAGCCTGATGCTTCCTGAAAAACCAGGGTAGGGGAGCAGTTTCAGATTTCTTCTTTTCTGCTCTTGCAATGGACACATGCAAGAGGCTGTTTGGAACACAGACATGATCCAGAGGTCTCCCAGCGTCTCTTGCTGCGGTTTGTTTCGTGCTAAGGAGCAATATTGCCCCAGAACACTCAAACCAGCTTCAGCTGCAGCACAAGGAGAGAATAACATTACATTTTTCTCCTTCTGAGAGAAGCACAAGCTCCTTCTTGGAGCTTACCCCTGGCTCCTCTCAGCCATCACTGCAGAGTCACCTCATGCAACTCTCACATCCCAAGTCATACAAAGTCTGTGTAGATCTTATCCTGTTTCAATTAATTGCACATCTCTATCCATCTTTGAACCCCTTTCTCTCTTTGGAGGCTGAGAGGGACCAGAAAGAGTGCAAACACTCAGAGCTCAGGGCTTCCTTAAGAAGGATCCTGTTTCCAGAGAAGAATATGACTACAAGCAGCATTCAGGCAACACGGTGTTGGGTGTCCGCTCTCAGGTGGGAGTGGAATAGAAAACAGAGCCCCAGCTTTGTCCCAGCAGCTGTATACTGCCTTGGCTTCTCCAGTGAGTTATTTCTGATTTATGCTGAAGTAAGAGGGAGAGAGAGGAAAAAGAGATGTGTCAGGGCTACAGGGTTTCGGAGCTGACATGGCCAAGAAGAAAGAAGGAAGAAATCACTCAAAAATCTCTCTCTTACAAAATGCAGAGTAAGACTGAGTAAGAGGATTCGATGATACTGATTTACTGGCAGGGATAGAGACAAGTATGCACCAGTAAAAACATCTATTTTCATAGCTGTTCTGATAGAAAAGTTTCAGTTTTAACGATGTTGGCCCAGGCCTTTACCAGTTTCGGTTTCTCCCATGTAATGTTCAGCTCATCTGTCAGAGAGTGGAAGGCAGTGTTATCATTATCAAAAGAAAGAAAAACTGGCCAAGCATTCCAAAAAGAAAAACAAAAAAAAAAGAAAGAAAAAAAAAAGATGTGATCTGCCATAATAAGAAAACAATTCATTTTTTTCTTCTGACTTTTCCCAAAAATGCGATAGCTATGCTGTCTCCAAAAAAAGATAAATGGGACTCAAATCTGCATTATGTTAGCAGAAACCACCTGCAGTTAATTACAACTAGATAAAGGAATGACTTGTCTTTTGGTCCAAATCTTCTGTCTTCGAGGCCCACGCCTGTTCCAAACCTCACAAAATAAAGGTTTCAGCTCTAATTTATTCTGTGATAGGCAATGGATGGCACTTGCACCCTTCCACTCCTCACTTCTCTGCTCTCCGATAGTTGCAGCACCCAGTCCCACATGAGCTGTCTTACCTTCATGATTTAATTTGCTCAATGCATTTGAGTGAGGGTGAGCTGTGAGAACAAATTAAAATGTTTCCCCTGGCAAATGATGTGTTAGGGCTCAGGTATCTGTTTCTGCTGGGAGTTGTTTTCATTCTGGAAAGGCTCTTTTCATGCAGGAAATATGATTTTTTAACCAAAGCAAAAAATACACTTCTTGCCTTGACCACTAGTGTCAGCGTTAGATGCGGATTAAAGTTTGATAGGAGGCCAGATGACGTATTTTCTGTAATCTCAAACTGGTCCGTGGAGATTTTCTCTTTCGGACAGATGTATTATTCTGACTCACATTCGAGATGATCGACAAGACAAAGAGAGCTTGCAGCACATTTTAAAAGAAAACTCTTTTTTTTTTTT
>VXBW01003968.1:795122-836720 GCA_013400375.1 Thinocorus orbignyianus
AAAGCAGTCGTCTGAGCTGTTTTCGAGCTGACTTACGACTAGCGTGACCCTCCGAGATCTTCAGCTGGAGCATCCTGCCTTTTGTTTACTTCTGAATTTCTCCTCAAAGTTGCTTAAGCTCCAACAAGGACGGAAAAACTGAAAAAGCACCAAGCTGAAGATCAGCATCCCACTGCTTTGAAACCTGTGCGAGGCTTTTGGAAAATTCCTGTGCTGTTAACCGTGGCTTGGAGGAAAACACACAGCAAAGCCCAGCAAGGGCTGGGGGTCTCCACCCTGCAGAGCCCTTTTCCCATACTTTTCTATCTGTTGACATTAAGTTCAAAGCCAGGCTAGGAGACCTGTTTTGTCAGATGGGGTGGGTGGCTGCTTGGAGAGGTGGTTGATAACCAGCACGTGATGGCCCCACGCACAGCATCACTGAGCGCTCTGGAAAGAGACAGGGCAGCCTTGTGCTTCTTATTTATTTACACAGTAACTCATGGAGATTTAAATGAAAAAAGAAAGTGTTGGGAGCCCAGAGCACAATGCCACCAAAACTATTCTGGTGCCAACAAAGACTGAGTTGTTAAGCCTGAGGGATTCTGGGTTTCTGTGTGAAGGTCAGCTAAAGAAGCCGGGGTTTTTTTTGGTTTTTTTTTTGGTTTTTTTTTCCTATTTTAAATAGGCATCTGTTCTAGTTTTGTTATTTTTTTACTTGATTTATCAGCAGGATACCGGAGTGTTAAAGCCTATACAAAACAGTAGCCAACTGCCTGGCAAGGCCACCTTCAACGTGCTAGGTGTCGCTTTCAAAATAAACACTTTATCTGTTGAGGTAAAACTGAGTTTCCAGGAAGAAAGACGCCCTTTTCAGGCCATCCTTTGTCTTTCCCAGGAGGTAAATTTGCAGCTGGCTGAGGGTGCATTCACACACTCGCCAGAAGGGAAGGTAGGGGATAGGGAGGAGATGCAGAAGTGGTCCAGCGAAGATGCCCATCTCCCCAAACCACCTCTGGCAGCGATGGCTCGCAGCAGCAGGGGACATTGCCGAGGGGAGGGAAAAACCGCTCAGTTCAGCTGAAGATTTGCTATTTCCTATAATTTATTTCTTATCTGCTATCTATCTCCATTATATTACAGCCCACTTAAGACAAGGAATTTTTGAGGCCTTAATCAGAAAAGATCAAATTAAATGTTTCTAAGAACTTTTGAAAACAAGCACATCAAGAGATTCTCAGCATTTTCATTGCAAGGCTGAAGTTTTTTCCTTTCTAGGAAAGACCTGCTTTGTGCTACCTTAGCACACTCTGTGTTTACTAAAGCAAGAACTTTTCTCTCAACATGCACACAGTTTCCCAAGTTGTACTCATCTGTCTCGCATCAGGATAAGCACACAACACTTTAAACCAAGGTAACAGAACCCACCATGTGATTTGAAAACAGCATGGAAGTACCTTCCAAAAACCGTGTGATTATATGATGGAAAGACTGAAGGAAATATATAAAATGCAGAAAAAAAAATCCATCATGCCTGGTTTTATTCAAATAACAAGAAATCTGAAATGGCTGAAGTAGCCTTTTCAAATTAGGCAATGAAATTATCTTTTCATTGAATCGTCAGAATTTCGTTTAAGTGACATGTTCCTTTAAGAAAAGGAAGAAGCCAAACTGGGTGGAAGATCTGTTTTCCCTCTTTAATTAATCCCTGTCTCAGACTTTGAAGACCTTTCTGCCCACTGTTTCAAGGCAACATCATTTATCTTTAGTACTAGGAATCCATTTAATGGTGTTCGCAGTCATTCAGCTCTCTCTGCAAAGTCAGTATCCCCACCCTTGATAAGACTGGCAGATTTCAGTCCAAGCTATAGCTGTTAAAACGTCTTCACAAACATCTGTCTGGGCATGAGAGAAAAGAAATCAAGGGAGATCTATAGGAACCTTTAGGAAGGACTTCACAGAGCTCAAGGAAAAATCAGGGGCAGATTTTTACACTGCTCGGTTTCTGTATTCTTGCAGGGCAGAAGTTACGAGGCTGTCGCAAGGCTGCAATTGCTCTGTCACATCAGATGAATTGTCATCAAAAAAGCACTTGGCTACTCCTACAGCATAAAAGTGACTTTCTGCAAAGCTTTCAGATCGAAGCTTCTAGGAAAATTATCTACTTATTTCAGTAGGGGAAAAAAAAAAATTAACCTCAGTCATGAAACTGGTGATGCAGTTAATCAGGACATTAAACCGAGGGTGAGAATGTGTTTCATAAAAGAAAACATATTCCAAACACAGTGAACATTTACAGTTCAGAAGTAGCATTGTATTATTAACTGCCCTCTTAGTATAGCTATTTTCCCTTTAAATGCAAAATTCTGATTGGAAAATTGAGCAGACAAATGTGGTAACTTGACTTTACAAGGTATGGCACAAATTAAGTGGAGCCTTTAGCACTGAACATGCAACTCTTATTACAGTCGTGCTCAGAAAGCCATATTTTATATATGTGCAAGATTGTTAGAGCTACCTTGAAAAAGTGACACTGCAAATGATTTGTTTCTAGCTTTGCACAGTAATTAACCATTAGAAACAGATGCTGCTCAAAAAATTTTAAAACATCTTTTTCCTTGGATTTATATCACAACTAGATTTAGTCCAGCCCCTCCCACCCTGAAAGCGAGGATTTTTATTTTTACCCTGTGTAAGCCAGTTTCACTGGTAATGAAAGCCGATGAGAAAAATATAATCAAACCCATGTTTTCTTGAATATTTTATAGATATCATGAAACATGTATCTCCCACTGTGTTTTTAAAGACTCATTTCAGAAGTAATATTTTAGTACTTTATCAAAACCAGTTGGATTCTTTTTTCAGCTGGGTGGTGAATGCCAACACTTGCTACTCATCTTTTTCCAAACATTTGAATTAAACTGACATAAAGCAGAATACTCCAGATAAACCCTCAATCCAATGTAACTTAATGCCAGTTTCACTCTGGTTTCAACCCGATCCTCTTAGGTTGCAGCAAACTGGCCAAAACACATAATGGACAAAAGAGGGAGCTCTTTTGCTGCATCTTCCCCACAGAAGTGTGCTTGGTTTCCTTAAAACTCAGGGCTGTTTCCAGGATTTCATAACACAGGAAACAGAAGTTATGTGTTCTGCAGAAGATTAGATATTGAGCAATGCTGTTACCAAAAAAACAAGACAAAAGCAAGCAAACAAGCTCCATTTGCCTTCGCTTCCAAACATATAGTGAGTCTTTAAAAGTCAGCTTTTCATATTGAGATGGAGGGGTTTTCCCCCCTTTTTCTAAAGAGTGGAAGCTGGCAAAAAAGTCTTTTGTGAGGTTTTATTGCCAAAAAATGAAGATACATACACCATCCTTGGGCCATCCAACTGAAAGGTAAACACATTTCTGTTCCATTGCATTATTTCTTGATGGTATTCCCCAAGCTTTACCTTCCCTGGGCTCAGAACAGTGGGTACATTACACCAATAAAGATCAAATTGTAGGAACTGAGCAGCTCGACCCACTAAAGCTGTGGTGCTTCTGCAGTCTGGTTGCCTGGGACTCAGATGCTCTGTATACCACAAACTCTTCCATAAATGAGCCACATCTGTGGGTCCCCTTCCTGGAAGCTCTGCCTGAACCAAGGCTCAAATTCCACCTCCTGGCAGCATCCCAGCAGGGACAGGATGAGCTCTGGTGGTGCTCAGTGTTGCTGGTGTGCCAGACCTCCGTGAGAAAACTTCTCCTAACAAGTCTCTGCCCCTGCTTGACTTTGGGAAGGTGCAACACCACTGCTGTTACCCAAGAGAGGGCAGCCCGGGAGCAGCCATGCCCCACATTTCCCACTCAGCACCTCTTCAGATCTGGGAAAAATAGTAATAAAGACTAGAACAAACAAAAGAAGGATAAGCAGGGGTGGTGAACAAGCAGGGACGTGCCAGGAAGGGTGTGAGGGAGCACACATTGGGCTTTCCCAAACCCAGCCACATCATCCTCGACTGGCACAGCATCCAACTGCAAACCCAGAGCCCGCTCCTTCCAGGCAACAGGCTTCGTGCTGGACTGCAGTGAGGGTGCATGGTCCAGGTCCATTGAAACCAGTAAGCATTTAGCTGATGCTCACTCCATCCAGCAGGACATTTGGGCATGAACTTCGTGCTAGATTCTAAGCTGAGATGTGTTTGCCTCACAGAGACAGGCGGCAACCTCGAGCTCTGAAGGGAGGATGTGAATTTTAAAAACATCATTCAGATTTCAGGAAAACTACAGCAGTTGCCTCATCAGTATCTGTGCCCACTTAAACTCCATCCTCCAAAACAACCCCACCCAGAGATGGCTGCTGTCCCGGGAAGTGCTCTACCTCAGCACTACTTGTATTTTGAAGAGTTCGAGCTGCAGGCTGTACTCATATTCCTGTTTTGTTTCACTTTTTTCTCTTCCTTTCCTAAGTGTACCGTTTGGTGAGTATTTGACTAAAATCCAGCAGACACCTATCCCCCAGAAATGCAAAAGATGACGAGCTACACTATAAACTAACCAGATCTTTGCTGGGCTCAAACGTTAATGATGCTTCTTGTGCGTCTGTGTAGCAGAAGTGGACTGGTGACCATAATCTGCTCCATTTTTCTTCCTGTGACATAAAATAACGCTCAGACCCCATAAATAGTGACCTCTCTCCGCTCTCTGACTGGAACTTGGCAGCTCTGGTTCCTCGTGGAATAAAGTCGGAGCCAGGAGATCCCTGAGCAAGGCTTTACTGCTCATGCTTGCAGGGTTACGCTGTTCAGCTGGGAGCTGCTCGGTGGCCCGTGCCCAGGCACACTCCTCTGGGGCATCCAGGGAACACCAAGAGATGGAGTGAGAGAACAGCACTTAATCTGGCATTAAACCATTGAGAGTAATGGACCCTTTTGCATTAGGGTTCTTGGAAGGTGGTGAGGCTCAAGGAGGTTTCCTCAGATGCAAGGAGACAGGAGGATGAAGGATTAGAAATCAGGTGCTACAACGAAAGTAAAGGAACAGAGGAACAAAGCTTCTGCTTTCACTCAGTCAAGATGCAATGGCTACATTCCCCATGGTTCAGGTTTGCAGAGTATCAAGGCCTGTTCCCCAGAAATTTTAAGTGAACAATTCATATTGATGCATTTATGAAATGCTACTTGGACATTGCAGTGTGTGGGAGCATCCAAAAAGCACTGCTTAGGAAGACAAGCCTCTCCCTATTAGTAGGTCTGGGCAAAATACAAGAAGAAAGATCCAGAGGCCTGGCAAGACCAAAATGTGCATACAAGGAGGTGAGCCCAAACCAAACAACTGAAGATGGCGAGCACTGATACAAAGGATATGTACCTCATCAGGGCTATTCCCAAAGAGAGATTTTCCTGCTCCTATTTGAGGTCAGGACGCGTACAAAAACAAACCGACATATGTAACCGATTACAACAAACATGAGGGAAGGGTGTGGGGAGCTACCAAAAGCCAAGAAGTGTAGGATGTCACAAGCAAACGTGCAGCCTGGTGGACCCACAGCACTTCTTTCAGCAGAGGTAAAACCTCTCCTGCACGGAGACGATGGCAGTCCTGGACCATTTCTTGATGTTTGTCAAAGGATTTGGCACTGCATGAAACGTAAGTGAAGTTCCCGCTCCCACAGGCTGAACTATTAAGTCTTGCGACATGTTCAGGAGGTCAATACAATAGAGCACAGAATAATTGTTTACCCGGAGCTCCCCGACAAGCGTGGAGCAAAGCTAAGTGTGGTTCTGAAGCCAATAAAATACTTGAGTGACTGCAAATTTGGCCCAACTGAGTTTTATGTTGCGCAGATTTTAATCCCAGTAGTGAAAAATGGTTCCACTCAGACCTAAACATTTTACGGCACTGCCCTGGGGATGGGGAGGGAAGCAGGAGGTGTGGAGCCATAGGCACTTCAGGCTGAGGATGTGTCTGAACTCTGCATCCCTGGACAAACTCTTTAATCACTAGATCCGTACGTAAGGACTACCATCTCCTCCTCAGGCTGTGCTCTCAAAGGCAAATGGGTAGGTGGCACAGGACCCAGACATTGAACACCTAAAAGGAACTTTGTATTCCTGCCTTTTCTGGCAAGTCCTTCCCTTCACCATTTTTTGTCACTTCCTATTCTTCATCTGTTTTATGTTAACCTAAGCTGTTATTCTTGACCAGAAGGACCAGGCCCAAAGAATGTCAAAAATGCCATGCCCCAAAAGCACAGAGGCTGGTAATGAACATGTTATCCTTCTTATGCACCACTGTTTGGTACAAGGGAAAGCAGGTGAAAGAGCAGATTTTCTTCTTCTGCCTTCTTGGACCACTGTTTCACCAAAGAGATTGTCTTCCACAGCCATGGAAGGGCTGGAGGGAGATGAAGAGCCTCAGTCCTACCTCTTGCTGGCTGCACAGCTCCTGCTTGGTACAGGACATAGCACAGGGTATTCTTCTTTAAGATGTTTGGAGTCCATAGGTGTTTTACTTTTGATTATTACCATTAATTTTGGAACTGAAAGTCTGGTGACCTGCAGACTTGTACTTTGTGACTAGTTAAAGCTCATATAATTCTTATATTCTTTGCAAATTATCTCTGCTGCACAGATTTTCTGGTACCTAACAGCACAGTGCACTCAGAGAAAATAGCCCTTTTTTGTTCCACTTACATACTACGGTGAAACTTCAAGAACGTGGTTATCTTTGAGACCCTCCTGCCTGTCAGGTGTGCTTGGATATGGCCAAAGTGTCAAAAACCCATAGAGGCAGAAACTCAGACAGGCATAGTCTACTCTGTGCCTGCCTGAAGAGACTGAGTGTGTGACATGTCTCTGCAAAAAAACTTCTCATAAAAACCGCTTCTCCAATCTCTGTTTCTCTCTGTCTGTGTCTCCAGAATCAGTTACAACAAAGGCACTCACTATTGTCCACGAGGTTTCTCATAATCAGGTTTCTGTCTCTGGAAGGCATCACTTTTCCACAGAGCACTGGATGAAATCCAAAGCACAAATTATGAGATCCATGAGGGAAGCAGATGTTTCTAGGCAATGTTTGTGGGGAACAGCAAATCTTTGGGGAGACATTGAATTACATTTTCTTTAAAACAAATACTTAAACTGTACAATAAATATCCAGAATATAAAGTGTAAGAACAGGGAGATAGAGACAAAGGTGCAGGCATTTTTGTTAAAGAAGGTTAAGAAACGTTTACATAGATGACACGCATTTCACTGACTTGATATGTTGGGCAAGTGGTGTGGAGTTCAGAAAGTCCCTCTGACCAGCGAGGTAGCCATGGGAAGCACATCATCATCAGGCACCCCTGAGCTACACAAGGTTGCCCCAGCAACCCAGACAGGGGCTGATGGTGCAAACCTCACCACCCCGTCCCTGCAATCCCTGACCAGCGATTCCAAGGCCAAAAGGAAAGAAAACTCATACGAGACGAACAGCTTGTTCCCATTATCAGGGCAAGATGCTTTCTTTGCAGCACTGGTTTGGTGCAATCATGAGCTACCTCTCAGACAGCCTTTGAAGAAGTGTCAGGCAGGGTATCTCCTGAACTCTATCAGGATGGCTTGGTTTCTTGCAGTGCAAGGTCTGAGACTAGGAACTGAGCCAAGTGAGGGAAATGGAGCCTCTCTGACCATTTGTTTTGTAGTTCCCATTATTCTTCTCATTGCTTAAAATCAAACTGTACATCAGCATTTTTTTTTTTTTTTGCCAGGGAAGAAATTAACCACATGAGAGGAACGTTCAGCTCCTGAAGCAGAGTCAACATTTGCCAGCTGAGGAGCAGATGGTTGGCACCCATTTGCACAGTAGCCCTGCAGTCTTGTTTGAGAGGTCATTTTGGCTGGAGAAACCATTTCTGCCTTGGAGAGCTTATTCTTGTATGCAGATACTGGGCCCACACTTCAAATTATGCATTCATCATTCTCCACTCAGAAAGATCATGTGAAGCACTGGCAGAGCTAAATGGAAGCAAAGTCTTTGATGCAGTTGAGCCTTCATTTTCTACACTATTAACTGAATGCTACTGTACTGGCCTCAGTCTCCTCCTAAGTCTTCTCAAAATAAATAGATGTCATTGCATACTTGGTTAACTTTACAACCAGTAGAGAAGAAATCATTCAGAAATAATCATTCAGAATAATAACATTATCCAGAAGAGCAGAGGCTTTTCTGCTCCACATGCTGGAAAATATCTGTGTAATACGGGTATCCGAGAGGAACCCGAACTGCCAGGTGACCCCACGGGGCACTATCTCGACCAGCCAGCCTTATGAACCCAAATGTTGGTTGTACTGAACACGGGCCAACCCCACATACAGCTACTTCAATGTCTCACCAGTATCTTCAGCTGGGAGACTGAGATGTGATAGTGCCTGGGGCTAGCTGTGAGGCAACCATGTACAACATGGTCAACCTGCAACCTGGATACAATGCTCACAGACACGTCAGTGCTGACTGTTTCTTAAAATAATAATTAAAAAAAAACCCACAAAAACCTGTGGGGATGACAGGTCTTCAAAGAGGTCTGTTTTCCAGAATCAGCATTCTTATTTTAGCAATTAGCGTGCTCCCAAGTTTTTTATAGCTGTTGCAGTATGATAGCATAGAGGCGTTTATGATATCTCAGCCAGAAGGCTGGTTAATAGGTCAGTGTGTCAGGTGATGTATTACATGTTAATAAATCAAGAGAGACAAAAATCAGACAAAATATTAATCAGAAATTATTCTGAGTAGAAACTCAACTGAGTTACTTTCAGAGACTGTAGGAGAAACAATCCATAGAATCAGTACTTCTATAAATCCAGCTCAGAAGTCTTATTCCCAGATATCTCAAATAGAGTGGGATCCTTCTTGTCCAGTGTTTCTAACATTATTGCTTGCTGTTCCTTAAAATTCATCTTATATATAGTTTTTCTACTCAAGTTAATGAGAACCCCACCTATATCTATTGTCTTGCCAGTGGAATGACCTGATGACTCTCCAGGGCCATCACATTTTTCACAAGCACAGTTTTACACTACTGTTGCTTGATGCTCAACTGACACAGGTAAGTAGTAATTGCCATGCTGCACAGAGAGCTGTAAATGAGCAGGGAACATAACGAACAATGAGGGATGCCAAAATTGTTTGGTAATGCACTATTTCATTGAATGAAGCAGTTATGTTTACAATATCAAAGGCTGGAAGCATTTTCAAAAGAGCATATGGATTCTGCTGATGTCTTTGACAGTTTCTGAAATCGAAAGATGTAAAACACTTATGAGAAACCCACTGCCTTTCCACACTGGCCTTCTTCACCCACCACTAGGAAATGATCAGTCTTTTCCCTAGCATTACAAAAGCAAATAATCTTTTCCCCCCACATCACCCAAGTCACCTGTTAACTCCAACTCCTCTGTCTTACCCCTCTCTACTGATATGCCCTCCTTACCCTTCTGATTCAGTCCTGCTTGGATAGCAGCATTCCCCTCCCTTCGTCCTCTACTTCATTTCCCTGTTCTTCAGAGTGGCACCAGTCTGCTTGTAAAATTATTCAGAGGGATTTAGCTTCAAATCTCCAGGCCTAGATTTTTTTTACCCAGGCAGCATCCCAAGGGAGCTCTGTGAAACTTAATTTAGCCATCACACCTGCAAAGCTGAGGCATGTAGACACTGCGACTGAAATTTCTGGGTAAGATTGTGTTCTATGCACACAGATTTTTCCCTTTGTATTCTTGCAAAACGCAGCTACCAAGGAAGCTGCTGTAAACCCATGCTATCCCAGTAAATACTGCCTTTCATAACAAGCATAGTTCCTCCAACTGATGAGGAATGATTATATAATTAATGCTTTATGTGGTATTTTGGCATCAAAAAAATTTGAGAGCATTAATTTGTTTAGTTCATGCATGTTAGGGATTTCCTTTAACCTCAAAAGAAATTTTCTAATTTTTCATAGAGATATTTTAGTCCTGATTACGTAAACAGACTTGAAAGTAAAAATCAGAACAATGTTTGGAGCCTATAAAGGTTCAATGAAAAGTATCAACAAGACACAGTATCTTCTTCAGAGAGGACTAGAAAAAAGGTCTAATACTTTTAAAACAGTTTTCAGATGAGCTCACTCTAAGTGGTAGCTTTGGAAACCGTACAAAAATATCAAACCTTCTCCCTGCCTTGGCTCCCCATTATGTTTAGAGAGGGCTTTAGGTGAGGCACACCAGCAAGAACAAATGGGCAAAGAAAACAGATTTATGAACAGGAGTCTGGTGAGCAAATGAACTGCAGAGTCATAAAGGGAGAAATGAACATGAGGTGTAGGAAGAAATGTTTTGTTATTGCTGGAACGGAACTGGAAGCCGCAGAGGAAGACAGAGTTGACTGGCTGCCATTAACAAGTGGGCATCACCCTCTTCTGCGACCCTCTGGTGCTCAGTAGCAGAATATTGGAGTCCCCAAACATAAGGAGGACATGGACCTGTTGGAATGGGTCCAGAAGAAGGCAACGAAGGTGATCAGAGGACTGGAGCCCCTCTGTTGTGAGGACAGGCTGAGAGAGTTAGGGTTGTTCAGCCTGGAGAAGAGGTGGTTCCACTGAGACCTTAAAGGTCCTTCCAGTATCTAAAGGAGGCTACAAGAGAGATGGGGAGAGACTCTTCAGGAGTGAGTGCGGCAATGAGGGATAATGGTTTTAAATTGAAAGAGGGGAGATTTAAATTAGATATCAGGAAGAAATTCTTTCCTGTGAGGGTGGTGAGGCACTGGAACAGGTTGCCCAGAGAAGCTGTGGCTGCCCCATCCCTGGACATGTTCAAGGCCAGGCTGGATGGGGCTGTGAGCAACCTGCTCTGGTGAGAGGTGTCCCTGCCTGTGGGGGCCCATGGCAGGGTGGTTAGAACTTGGTGACCTTTAAGGTCCCTTTCAACCCAAACCATTCTGTGATTCCAGGTTTATTGCTACCACCAGCAACAAATTCTGTCTTTCAACACAGATTAGTTTTCATGCACTGAGGGAAGCCAGAAATGAAGCGTTGTGAATTCATCCTGTGTGAGGAGGTATCTCATAGCCAGTGACCAAGATCTACTCCTCAGCACCCTCGGAGTACCAGAACAAACCGCAATAACAAAATATTCCTTGCAGCGATGGCTCCAGCTTCCAGAGAACAGGAAACAATTCCTCATGGTAGGATCAGACACGCACACACGCAGAGACACACACGCTACCAGAAAGGGAGAGCGGCTCGTTTGGATTAGCAGCAAGGAGAGCCAGTAGCCCATTGCTGACAGTCACCCTGGGGGTCTGCTTCTGCTCCTGGCTCTCCAGGCATGGGCTGTAAAGGTTTTGTTTTCTGTTCCCAGAGAAAATGACTCCTGCTAGACTGCTGTAAACCTATCCTGCTCAAGGACATCTTGTTTGCGTTAATCCTGTAGATTAAGCACACAGCTTTTCAGTTGCGGCTTTGCGGCTATTGTTACCGGTAAACCCCTTACAAGGCTTGTGGGCCAACACACATCAGCTTCAAGGCTGTCACTGCGACAGCACGCAGGAGGAAGAGACCCCAAGAATCATGAGAACTGACTGTCACACCAAATACTCTATGTTAATAAAGAAGAAAGAAAGAAAGAAAGAAAAAGGCAGGGGTTGGAAGAGAATCGCCTCCTGTGCTCTCCTCTGCGTTGAAGGATCTCAGCTGTTACTGGCAAGAGGAGACACCAAAGCTGGAGCTTTCACGCTTGTGTGAGTACAATGGCCCAATGTGTGCTGCAAGGGGAGCTCAGCAAGAGCTGGAGCCTCCAGGGACTTTGAGACGAGCCTGTTGCCTGGGCTCGAGCCCACCAAGAAGTCCAAGAGGGATGGTCACACCAACCGGGACAGCAAGAGTCAGGTTTTCCAACAGCACGCAGAGGGAGAGCTCTTGCACAACCTCCTGTCCTGCGCTTGGTTTAGTCACACCAGGGTCTTGGCTGAGTTTGCAAGGGTACATTAAAGTCATCACTCAGGCACCAGGCATTTGTTGGCTTGCTGTTAATTACAGATGGCGTTACCTGTGAAATATTCACAGAAGATTCCATGTGGGTAGAAAAGCATAAATAACTATGTATTAAGGGATAACTTTATTTTTTACAAATATACAGGAAATTAAGAACAGCTGGGCTGTAAAATACTTCTTTGTGGACAGTGCTGTTAATATGAGTTCCATCAATTCCCTGGACTTCACTGTTCAGTGAAGCCTCGGCACCAGAGAACTGGCAAAGGTGGTGTTTTCTTGGAATCAGAGCTAGCTAAAACATTCATGCTGGCAGCCGGATTTTCACAGGCGTTGCTCATTTTACTGTTTTTTAGACAGTTAATTCACTTTACAAACAGCCTGTGATATTTTTCAAGAGAGCAATAAATCAGATTTGTGCAAGACCTTGATTTTGCACCCCGTGTTTATACTGTAGTTTAGGCTTTTGTTGAGCAAGACTCAAAGGTGCTTTGCTTTAAATACGGTTGATTTTAGGCTAGAAATTTAGAGCCTGAACCCCTATGTTAGTCCAGAACCTCATATTTACTGGTCTCAGTAGGACCATAAGCATCTTTAAGAGATCAGAGCACCCTGTCTGCTGGATGCATCTTTTGTGAATGCTGCACAGCAATATGAAAAAAAATAAGTAAAAAACCTTGAAGTTTTGTATCTGGTGTGTCAGGGCTTGACTGCAGTGATGGTGCTGGAGCATTAGCAGTTTCAGCAACGTCACATTGTGCACTTACAGGGAAGAAGTTTCTACATCTATGTATTTCAAACCAAATACTCTACCGCAAATATTTCTCAACTCCTAAGACTGGCAAGTCCATATTTTCCTTGCAAATAGAGCCTAACCTCACCCAGAGAGGATCTCATAGTACAACTGCCATTCCAGGATTTTCAAACTGAGATCTGGCCCCACTCCAAAAATTTGTAGAAAAAATATTTTTTGGATGCCATCAACCCAGAGATGTTTTGGAATGTGCTAATAAATCCCAGCAGAAAGTGGCCAGGTTTGGCTCCTAGTGACTAATGAAGCTGTCATACACCATTCCTTCCTGCTGTTTAATAATGCTTTCGAAAGAGCCCTTTATGGAGATGAATAGTATAGTAGTGCTGCAGCTGAGGAGCTGGCGTGCTGTCAAAGAAAACAGAGGCCAGTTTACTGTGCATGGCACTGTATTTTTCATTATACTTCACAAAGACTTGTTACTAACTGAAAATAAATTCATCATTAGGGGATAGATATTATTTAATAAGTATTTCAGGACTTGTTTCGAGACTTTATTCCAATAGTCAGATTTCACTATAGCAGCAAAATTACCTGTTACTCTAGATGTTGATACAGTTGTCGCCGTTTCTTAGATCCTGAATTTCAGGGGATTATATCAGCCCTACCAGCAAAATTAATTGAGATGGAAATGCAGTTCACTCTTTCCATTTTCTCCTTGGTGACATATATATGCACACACATTGTATATAGCATACAGTCAATAAAGGTGGTAACTCAGCCAACCAGGTGATGAAAGCAAGAGACACAACAGCTCCTGCATTCAGATACAGATCTCAGCTTCTCCTCTGTTGGTGGAGTGATGTAATCTCAGCTCACACGTGTGATTTTTATATGCCTCAATTGACTCATGGGGCACCTCAGGTAATTGCAGGGCACAGCAATATCACAGCTGTGCAGAATGCCCATATCAAATGTTAGTCCCAGCCTGTAAAAACTCACTGGATGTTTTTTCCCACTCAGTTGGAAGTCCTCAAGACTCCTACCTCAATGCTGTGTCCAGGCCTTTCTCAGGTGAGTTCATATATTTATGAAATCTTGGGGGCCTTATCACTTGGGCAGCAGTGCTGAGTGGATGTGATACACCTCTACTCCCTTCTACTCCTGCCATGAAGAATCTGGGAAAACCAAATGCTTTCTGTGGCCTTACAGGCGATGTTTCAGATGGAAAGCAGGGAGACAAGAAATTGACATATCTTATCAGCTCTCCACAGCGAGCTCCATCAACATCAGCCAGAGCCTGAGATGAATCCAAACAGGGTGCAGCACATGTGTTTGAAAACAGCTGGCTTTCAGAAGCTGCAGGGAGAGATCACAGACCTTATCAGTGCAGGGAAGGCTAGATGAAATAGCACCATGAGCTTGCTTTAAGGCACCTCCAGTTTGCACAAAACCTACTTTAACCATTCTGAAGCTTCGCCAGTATCAGAGGTGCTGTTACATAGGTCTAGCTTGCCGTTTCTTTCATCGGTGATGTAAGAGGGAGAACACACCCCCGACTGCCTTAAATCAGCATGACCCATGCAGTTTTGAATTTGGAGAGTTAACTACTGGGTGATGCTGGGAAGCATCCCATCTTGCCTTATTCCCCACATTTTCTTATGCTGCATTCATTTATCTTCATTGAAATGGGTGAGGCTGAAGGACTAGAAGTGTCACCTAGAAGGTCTATCATTCCCTCATGATATCTTTGTTACTGCCATCTTTAAACTCCTGGCGTAGAGGTCCCAGGGCCAGATACCAGACAACTCCATGTATTTGGAGGCAAGCAGGCAGATACGTTTCATGCTGCTTTTGATGCTGAAACCAGCTAATTGGAGAAGTGAAGTGAAGGAGAAGTGAAGTCAGGCAGTTAATTTTGTGAAACAGCTCTCCAGTAACTTCGCTCAGTAAAGTGTTTTTTCTGGCTTCCATCAACTGCCAAGTGGCAATTTAGATAGAGTACTTGAAACAGCCAAGGCCACTTTCCTAAAAAACTATAGCATACTCACACCGGAGCTAAGATGTCAATAAGCCTTCAAAGGCTACACCTCTTCTCCCAAACTCAGATACCTAACAAGCAGAAACCTAAAGCCTGGGAAAATGGACCCCTGAACCTGTTAGAAAGAGGGAGGTCTCCTTAGAATCTGAAAGAACCAGGGGTTTTTATTTGTTTGTTTTTCTAAAGTGAGCTTGAATCAAAGCACAGGGTCATTCTGCAGCTTCCAGCATATGTTGAAGCCTTTAGGCTTCACAAAAGCCTGGAAAACCAAAAAATACAAGTGTTCTTTTGTTTATTGTTAGAAGGCAAAATGTTTTGTATATTAGGGAAAACATTGATAGATGTACCATTTTTGGCCAACAAGGCTTTTAAGTAGTTCTGCTGTCTAAAGAATATCTTTGTAACTGGTTAATCCACAGAGTGGATCATAAAAACAAACAAGAATCAGTGACACCGATGGCCAGCCAAATGACTCTGCATAGTATCTACCAGCGTCCCTTCAATACAGTCCATTAATATCCCAGTTTATGTTATAATATGGGTATTCCCTAACAGTTTATAGTGTGTAGATAATGTCTTAATAAAAACCCCTGGTTTGTGGAAATCTCCCATCCCATTTGCACAGTCCATATCTCTCTTCACAATCCCAGTACATCTTTTTGGCAACCAGACCAGTGTCTTACATGGATAAGTAACATTTGGAAAGAGTCCATAAATTTTCAATTGTCTCTAATGCACTCAACAGCTGGAAACAAGCAGACAAACCGGTTCAAGGGAGACCACCGGCAAGTGCTGCCCTCCAGAATTTCAGGGTTACTGATGCAGTGATCTCAGCACCCACAAACTAAACAGGGTGTTGCTGGATAAAACATCCCCCCAGATGCTTGTGGGCACTGCTAACCACAGCGATTGCCCTAGATAAGCATCCTTCCCTTTGCACCAGGCTGTCACCCAGATGACACTGCCATCAAAGGTGCTGCCTTTGGAATACGGCTTAACCCTTTGACTGCTGGAGGCTGCGACACACTGGGTCAGTAGGGCGCTGGGTTAGATTAGAAGGTTATTTCCACTGGAAGGGAAAATTTTATGTTAGCTGCATCACAACTGCTCACAAGACTCATGCAATATTCCAATCCATGACAGAAAGCTCTCTTCTGTAATGAATCTTCACAGTAGGTGCAGTCATTTATTTTTATCTCAGTTTTCCCTTACAGCTGTGAGACTCAGCTGATGTCAAAACATTTGAATTTCGTCTGGGGAAAAGGCACTGAGGAAACACAGCATTACACATGTTTTAAAGGGGTAGTCTGCAAAAAGTAATGGCTGGAAGAAAGATAATTGCTTCTAACAAAGCTTGGTTGGTATATTTGAAACGAGATCCAGGTACTTCAGAGCATTAGAGTTCCTTTGGATCTAATCTTTCCGTTGGAAATCATGCAAACAAAAACACATTTACTATTTCATAAGAGCCACAGAACAAGGTATGAACAAATTATCAGGTGTATGTGGTCTTGCTGCAAAGGATGCTAAAAGCCCACAGTGGATTTTGACCAATGTGAAATTAAAAGGCAAGCAAATCCTTGCTCTACACTTCTGCCTCAAACCCAATGTCACCTCCTCTGCTGAGGAGAAACACCTGAGAAGTCCATCTGAGCTGTTCCTGGCTTGTCCCCCCAAAACACTGGAGACAGTAACAGCAGCATCACATCCTTCATCGTGAGGTTTCCACAAGCTTTAAATTGCAGAACTGAGGACCAGTAACTACATTTCACACAGAGAGGTTTCAGTCCCTGTTATTAAGCAGGTTTTATACTGACCCAAGATGAGCATGCAAGCTTGAGGTAGCTAGGATGTCCTTGGCCTCATTTCATACCAGGATCAAAGCCCAGGCAGCTTCAAGTATATTTTTTTCCTGTAAGTGGATTTTCAGCTCCTACAAGAGCTTGACAAAACAAAATGCACACAAACGCTAGAAAAAGTGAGCTTCAGATCCATGTTTGAGCCGTAGGCAGAGATACAAGCAGAGTTCAAAGGCTGTCTGCATGGTGAAATGAAGTGATGTGTCCCCAGGCCTCAGGGATGAGAAGATTTCACTGCCCCATCACCACACTCTTTGGGAACCAACAAGCTTTTATCAGACAACTTCCCTATCCAAAAATGAACTGTGTTGCCTTGTGGCCTTCAATCAGAAGGACACCTTTGGAGAGGGTAACCTGCTGCGGTGCCATTCGGAAGATGAAACTTGCCTCCCAGCCTGTGCCAGACCCACATTTAGAAGCATGCAGCGGGCTGTGCCTTCAGGTGGTGTAAGTTGGTATTGCTGCATGGAAGCCAGGAGAGTCACCTTACACCACCCAAGGGTCTGACCTGTTCATTAAAAGGTGAATTAAATGCACTGCCAGTGTTTATCAGAGCAGCTAATACATGTTTTCTGCTAGGAGAACGCTTGTTATTTTTCCCTGGAAGATCATAACTTTCAACTTTAGACCTTCCTAATCCCTTGACAGATGCTTTAACCACAAGTTTGCTTTCATGCCGCAAGACATGCGAGTGACCACCAATTTCAGCTTCGTCCCCAGAGTCTACATTATGGGCTGTTTGCCCACACTGGAAAGAGTGCCTGACATCAGGATTAAATCAACTTCAAGGACTTCAGTAGCTGGCAAGGCAGCTGTGCTGACTGCTCCTCCACCAGTTTGTCAGATCTGGTTGAAACCTTATCCTCTCCCTCTTATGAATTGTATCCTGCCCACAGGTATGCTTACAAGGTGTCTGTTTTTTTAAACCCTGAACACGAGTTAACTAATGTTGGAAGAAATAAAGTAAATAAATTATTAATCCTAAGCATTTGGATGAAGAAATCCCATATTGTTTAATTTTTTCTTAACTTTCCAGGACACACAAAAAAAAACCAAGACCACACTAAGGAAAGACAAGTTAATTCCATATGAAAACAGGTCTTCATTTCCAAAGGAGAGAACTGCTTTGCTACTGAATAGCCACAGGGCTAACGTCATTGCTTTATAGACTTCAGCTATGGCACAGCAATAGGCTACAGTCACAGTGAACACCACCCAACACATTATACTTAGAAGAGGGCAGTAAATTGATAAAAACACAAGCACCAAAAGAACCAATAAAAGGACAACACTGAGCAACAGCTCACCAGACAGTTTCCATCCCAACACTCCAAGGGTACTTAAGGCGATACATTGGCCATCTGCAGTCCTAAGAAGTCAGTTGTCACCCTGAAGCCCTGGAGATAAGCTGGACTTGGACATAACTTGACAAAATTCACCAGTTATAGCACAGGGAGGGGGGAGGTAAATGTAACACTACGTCACTCCAGTGCAGAAGAATATATTTAAATTTAGAGAGATAAATAGAGGCTAGATGAACCGGGATGTGGAAACACATGTTTTGCAAATAAATCACAATGCGCCCACTTCCAAGACATTTGTTTGCCTGTGGATAAACTCAGAGATACAGACACTACTTTTTTAATGAAAGGATTTATTTGGGAAGAGATTTTATAATCAAGATTAGCTATTTAGGATCCATAAATCAAAGGACTGTTTCCATGCAACATCAAGTCCAGAATGGCTAGTTTCAGAGTATGCAGCCTTTTGAAACAGTATCTCTTCGTAGCACTTAGCATCTAGACATATCAAAGCATTAAACTGCTCTAGTTAACCTCCTGCTTCACACTGGTGGTCCCAAAAAGAGAAGAGCTCAAGTCAGAGTGATGGCAGGTGGAGTATGTCCCAGCACAGACTGTCCTGTGCCACCATAGGCATTAATGTTGAATTCAATTATCAACAAAAAACTGGGTTCTCTCAAGGGGTCTTGAAGGTTTTCAGCCTCGTAGAGGAGATACCAAAGACTCCACGAAGACACTAAGCCAAACGATACTAGAAAACTCAACACCTCTTCATTTTCAGTCCCCAGGGTGACAAGATGACTGGGGGCAGAGATGAAAAAACAGGATCCAGAAGGGCCTGTTCACCATTGCACAAAGTCTTACTGCAGACAAAAAGCTGGTGGAAAAAATTCAGCTGTATTGAAGCAAACAGCCCATCTCTCACAGTTTCACTGCCATTCTTCCATGCAAGAACATCGACTCCTTACAAGTGTTTTGGTCACAAACTACTACACGCTGCCTCCTTTACAACAGATAATTTGTAAGTTTGTTCCCTAGAAAATCCATCCTGGTTCTACCCTAGCAGCATCATCTGCTAAGAGCAGTTGCTTGAACCAATTCAGAGAATTGCAAGAAGCAGGTCTAGGAGAAAACGCACATTGTCTGCCATATCTCTTTTTTTTGTGGAGCTGACAGGACAGCTGCCTGCTATTACAGTGCACCCCGGGAAATGCTGAGCTGCCAAAGAGCCCAGAGCCAGCCAGGGATTAGCAGACAAACAGAATTCATGCACCTGGGAGTCATGCAGCTAGATGTGCCATCTTTGTAGGATACGATACTTAAATCTCATTTACAAGGAAACAACAACAAACAGAAATTACTTAATGTCATTGTAATTATGATAAGTATTGGAATAATTTTGCTGTTTTCTGTCTAGATTAAATGGCAGTAGTTTTCATTTAATTGCAGTAATCTGTGGAAGGACTTACACAACTGTCATAAATGTAGTGCTCTCCACTGCGTGTTTAAGCTCTTCCTGAGTAATGCAGGATCAATATCATGTTAAGTGACCAGAACCCTGATGGCTCTAGGTATGTATAACGTGGATGGCGTGTAGGGTTTAACAATTTCATGTGCCCTGTGTAATATAAAACCTTCATTTCTTTCACTGATACCTTTCTAAAATTTTTTTCTAGAAAACCCTTTCCTTCTCCTACCACTTCATTTGTGCTTCACAGGCATGCTCTCATGAGCTTCTGGAAGAGTTTCTCCACTCCTGGACCAGCATGTTCTGAGCTGGGGTGATGCCTGATACCACCCTCTTCTTGCCCACCCTGTGTGGGGAGGACTGGACAGCAGCCATCACACAAAGCTGAGCCATATTCCAGGCAATTCCCTCACCATATTCCCATGGGCCTCTTATGCTCAGTTTAAAGTGGAATCAAGGTTTGTGTCCTTACCTACACGCGAAACCATCAGCCAGAATATTGGCAGCCAAAGGTTTTGTGGTGCCCACTAGGTGCCCACCACGCTGCTCTATTGCTGCCTTCCTCAACAGACAGGGAGGGGAGAAAATAAGATAGAAAAACAATTTCATGGGTCAAGATAAAGGCAGTTTAATGAAGAAAGAGGGAAGGCTGCATGTGGAAGCAAAGGAAAACAAATGATTTATTGTCTACTTTCCAACAGCAGGTAATATCTAGCCATTTCCTGGGAAGCAAGACTTCAGTACACATAGTGGCTGCTCCAGAATACAAATGTTATATATAATAAATTTCCCCCCTTCCTCCTCCTTTCTCTTAGCCTTTACTGCTGAGTAAACATAATATAGTATGGGATATTCCTTTGGTCATTTTGGGTTAGCTGTCCTGGCTGTGGCCTCTCCTGAAATCTTGCCCGCCTCTAGACTATTGGTGAAGCTGAGGGGATGTTGGAGAGACACCCCTGATGTTATGTGAGCACTGCTCAACAGCAGCCAGAACACTGGTGCATTACCAACAGCTGTCTAGCTACCAATACAAAGCACTGCACTATGAGGGCTGCTATAGGGAAAATGAGCTTTATTTTATTTAAGAATTCAATAAATTAATTCTGTCTGGATTTTAGGTATTCCTCAGCAGACTTATGGACAGAAGTGACAAGAAGATTCAGGAATCGAAAGACAAAAATAAGCTCTGAAGTTACTGAAGAATAGCTGTCACATCCTAGGAAACTGGAGCAGAGAAAAGCTGGAGAGAACAACAGTTACTCCAATTGTGGATGGAAAAAGCACAGTTTTCAAAATGCAGCCAGCACCAACCTGTCAAAGTAACAACTATATCATCAGTACAAAGATTATATATCAGAGGATCTCCTGGGAACACACCTGCAAGAGAATGCATTTCAACCAAAGACAAGCTTTTCCCAGCCTTCAGGCTTTTCCCAACAGAAACCATGACTGTCTTCAGTCACTGACTCAAAGAAAATCAGAAGCAGAAAACACTGTGATGGATCTACCATCACCAGTACACAGGATTGTTTGAGAACAAGAAGTTGCTGTGCAATCACAGTAACCCCTTGAGGTTTGGAAATGGAAGTTATCAGACAATACTCCTCCCTCTACTCTATTTTTCTTTAGATATTAGTTAGCCATAAAAAAAAAAAAGTATTTGCATCATTTCAAACTAATTATTATTGGCAATTTCAGAACTAGTCTCTGCTGAGATCCAGTTTTTCATTGCGCTACCGAAAAGCCAGGGTTAGAAACAGAATCACAGAATGGTTCGGGTCGGAAGGGACCTCAAACATCATCAAGTTCCAACGCCCCTGCCATGGGCAGGGACACCTCCCACCAGAGCAGGTCCCTCAAAGCCCCATCCAGCCTGGCCTTGAACACTTCCAGGGATGGGGCATCCATGGCTTCTCTGGGCAACCTGTTCCAGTGCCTCACCACCCTCACAGGAAAGAATTTATTCCTGATACCTAATCTAAATCTCCCCTCGTTCAATTTAAAACCATTCCACCTCATCCTACCACTACACTCCTCAATAAAGAGTCCCTGCCACCTGTTCTGTAGATCCCTTTCAGGTATCAGAAGGCTGCTATAACATCTCCCAAGAGAACAAGGTGTGTATTTTCCTATCATGACATCTGTCCTCCCATCCCCTTCTTACTCCATAACCTGACAGATGTCCCCTTTGCTCCCACCTATTTTATGTGATAGCTGAGAAGAGGAAATATCCCAGAGAACACAGTTCTGGAGTTGTGTGGATCAGCTAAGTCAGAGGCAAACATCTCCCTGCTACAAGGGCGGGAGACCTTGAGGTCATATGAACAGAAGGGGTAACAGCAGTGAAGGGCTGCAGCACATTAAAAGTGCATTCACATCTATTGGTCTTCCCTGGAAACTCAAACAAGTAAAATGAGTGGTAGCAATTCACAAGGCTTTGTCAGTCCCATGAGGTTGTTACAAGCAGCTTCCTCTCTTCATGAATCCCTAGTGCTCCATCCGTTTCCACTTTTCCTGCCCAGACAAAATACTGAAAAAACAGAAAACTCAAGTCTAAAAATAACTGTTTCCCAGTCTCTTAATCCTGTTAAGCAATTCCCCAACTGTAACCTCTTCTTCCTTATGCAGTGTAGCATGACTAAAGCAAATGCACTCCAGTGTTCATAGATAAAACAAGCAAAAAAACCCCAAAATTTTATTCTGAAGTCAGACTTCATTTCAATGTAACACAGTTACAGTGTATGATTTTCCCTGTGTACCTATTGCTAAGCTCTTAAAACCAGAAACAACCACAAATCAGTGAGAATAATAGTTGCTTGAATGCTTTATAAAAATCAAAGACTTTTTTTGCCAATGAAACAATCCAGAGATGTCAAAGTAGATGACTTTTCATTCTGAATAAAGTTTGTACAATAAACCACTGTATCAGGGTTTGTTGTTGGTTTTTTTTTTTCCACTATATATGAAGTATAACCACAAGCCATACCATCAATTGTTAGATAAAAGCCCTTACACACGTAGGCTTTCAGTAATTCCCCAGCCCCACTTCCTTGGTTTCGCATCATAAAATCTCTCTCAGGAAGCCATGTGGGAGCAGAAGATTGACAGAAATCCCAAACTCATTAGAAATCAGCTCAAGCAGTGATTACAGGGTGCTGATCTGCCCACTGCCTTTCTATTCATTTTTCCATTTCCAGCAACCAGCCACCTCCTGTGTGATGCCTCCAGGAAAGAGCTCCGGACTGCACCAGTCACTCTGTTTGCATACAGCACTGATGAAGCCAAGGTTTACCTTTTCTGAACCCATCACTCCTCCGCACTATTCCATCACAGAAATAATCTGGAGTAAAATCTCCCTCTGGGGAAAAGGAAAAAAAAAAACAAACAAAACACAAACCACCCAAACAAAAACCACAAAAGCCACACAGGTTTCTTTTAAATTAAGGGGTAAATTTGATGGTAAATAAAGGATTGTCTTTCTGAAATCACCCATGAAATAGAATACAGAAAAAAACTCATAAAAGTAGGCATGAAACACAAGCCTTTTGCCATCCCAGGGTAAATGCACCACTCCATATCTTGTTGCCTCATTTCCTAATGCCTGGGGAACTCTGAATATTTTTCTGTGCATTCTGAGATGTTAGAGAGTGAATATATAGGATATATTGGGGGTGGCTCATAAACAGGCAACTGTGGCACTCTCCAGGCAAGTGGAATGTGCTGATTTCAACCTGTCCTATAACATAAGGGGTTTGAACATATGTTTCCAGACACTTACTCTAGCTTATGAGATGAAGTTGGAAAGCTGCGGTGATGCTATTAGAGCATCCTACAGGTGGCATATCAGCAGCAGTCCAGGAGCAGCAGAAGTGATCTTGGGAAAATGAGTAGCCTACAAAGCAGGGACATCATGCAGGAGAAAACACATAGCCAGAGCTGAGACCTTAGCTGCCTTGCATTTTGGAGAAATAAGTGGTAACTTGCATTATTCTCCCACCCACGCTTGGTTTCTTACATTGTTTCTGTGACCATGAAACTGCCTAGTGTGGATTTTCAAGGGCTCTCAGTAGGTGCCTGGTCAGGGAGAGACACGTGCGAGGCAGCCTGGAGTAGGCTGAGACACTGGCAGCTGACAAGCCACCACAAAGCAGCATCCTGATGCACAGGTACCCGAGCCCTGTGTTTGAATCCGTAATGCCTTCCTACAGCCCATGCCATGGTGGACATCCCCAAGGACTGACACTAACCAGTACCAAAACGTTCATCAGCTCAGAGTCATTTGCTGCTGATTATTGACCTGGTAATCCTTGTCTCGTCCCGCTCTCATCATGCTTTTGTCACTGTTTCTACAGTGGATGCTGGTCCCCTTCTAAAGTTGCTTAAAATCAAAGTCTTTAGTCCTGAAGCTGTTTAGGCAGAATATCATGGCAAATGCAATCCTGGATGTCCTTCCACTAACTGCAGATGTCTTTCCAGCACACTAATGCACTTCATGCTACTAGGCAGGAAACATCTGTTTCTCTTTGCTTGATCAAGTTTTCCTTATAAAGTGGCCCTGAATGTGCAGTCCTGGGTCAGTTTGAACATATAATAGCAGATAAGATATTTTTAATGTATTGTATAAGTTGGAAGTGAATTATGCTGGAATAACTTCAGGAGGTCCACCTAGAAATGACTCTCTTAACACACATGGAAGTAATTTATTTCAAAAATAGGAGAATTTGAGTACATTTGCACAGTTTGTTGGTGGTTAGTTTTTTTTCCTGAAGGGCTTTTTTTCTGCCTAATATTCCCAAGTAGGCATTTACCTAAGAATTACTCATTGCTCAGATGCACACTGTGCTTGAGAGCACAACTGTTCATGTTTTGATACTGGAGACTGATTCCCTTTTCTCCCCACTGGTGGATTTGCCTAACATATACAGAGGCACACATCTGGAGAAAGGAAACCTTTTACTTCAAGCAATGTGGTTCACACAAATGCATGGACAATAGGTGACAAATTGCACTAGGTATCCCTCTGGATTACATTACCCTATGGTTATAAATAAGAGTAATATACAATCACTACTTTTTGCTGTATTGATACTCATTAGGTAAAGTTTCAAAGAGTATAAAAACAAGACCATTAAAACTACTTCAAAAGAGAACTTTTAGGAGCTTAAACTAGCTAAAGTCTTTAGAAATGATCAGCTAGAAGAAAAACTTGAGCAGTAAATTATGCTGTGACCTAGATACATGTACATATATATAAATATATACACACTGCAGTGAAATTTCCACCAGTTTGCACCAACTTAAATACATAAATAACCAAGTTATGTTTAAATGATCCAGAATTGAAAGGGCTTCTTTCACAGACTTAATTCATAGAAACTACCCATTTACCCACTGATGAATTTCTTTTCCTTCATCTTTTAAAGTACCACAAAGCTGTTAAGCTCACAGACAGCAACTAAAGATGTAACCAGACTGTTTTGACAACTATTGGGCAAAACAAAAGTCATATTCTCAGGGATAAGGCCAGGTTGGATGGGGATTTGAACAATGTGCTCTAGTGGGAGGTTTCCCTTCCCAGGGCAGGGGGGACACCTTGATCTTTAAGGTTCTTTCCAACTCTAATCATTCTATGATTCTGTGACATAAAAGTTAAAAAGATGCCATCCCAAAATCAGTCAGTACATACTCCTTATCTTCCCCTAATAAAGGAGAGTAAGGCACGTGCCCACACAGTCAGATGGACCATTTCTGGACTAATGTACAAAACCAAATAGTTGCTATCATTTCTAGAAATGCTTCAGCTTACACAAGTGCTGCTCTTGGAAAAGATTCTAGAATGAAAAACTATCAGCAAGCGAGTGCATCAAATGTCAGAAATTCAATGCCAATTTTGCATTCTGTTGTGTAAAGAAGAGAAGATAAATTACAAGGCTAAAAGCCACTGAGAATTAAGACATCTGCAGGAAATACATTTTTAAGTCTGTATAAGTCCATGCATAGAAAACTGGCAGTAATCACTCTGAGTTAGTCGAATTATTACTTACTATTCAGTATTTAAGATAAAATACTTGTATGTAAGCAACCATGCAACTTCCTGTACAAACTTGCATTTTGCCCATCTCTTTTTTTAACAAAGGCTCACCGATACACAGAGGTATTAAGAGAGGAAAAAATTAAAACCAAGACCACAAAACAAGAGATTTTGGTTTTTTAAGGAAAAAAGAAATAAATTCTTTGTTCCCATATTAGAATTTCTCAAACTTGCTGCACTTCACTTTCAGGATTAATTTTTCAAGTGGGTGGAATTAGCAGTCAGTTGACCCTGTTGCAGTATTTGAACCCATCGCCATCTCCATACTGTTAATGCCATAAAAGCTGACAGTATCAAACACCTTTCACTTAACACAAAAAAGAGGCAAACAGGTCTAAAATGTGCATTACTGATTTCCCCTGATCCTTTGCATTCATGACTGAGCATGGTTTATGCGTCTTCCATAACACTGCTTATGGTAGCTCTGTATTTTGGTATTCAGTAACTCCCCCAAACCAAAGCCATTTCTCAGGGCATGCTTAGCTCTCACCCAGACACCATGCCTCTAAGAACAGTTAACTTGTACAATCAAATGTGCCCCACTTAAAAACAATTAAAAAATAAAATACTAAAGACAAGAAAACCAGATGTCCAATATCAAAGGCATCCAGCTAATTGCCCCATGCTTCAGACCAGTGAGCCACAGGAGCTTTGCTCTTTGCTCTTCTCCTACTTCTCACCCCCAAGGCAGGCAGTCAACCCCTGCAAGAGGGCAGGCCTGCAGTTCTGTTGATTCAGGGAGCATCCAGGTGTAACAGCACCCTAACTGCACCTTGTGACCCCCTAAAAGCTCTGCCTGGGGCTCTTGCACAACAGCCTCCCTGGGTTCTAGGCTTCAGGGAGAGCCAAGGAGCTTGTGCACAGATGAATGTCAGCCTATCTTTACTTTTACAAAGCTGAGCAGACAAAAACAGCAGTTGCAGCTACAGATTTACATGTAGTTCTGGATAAGGAAAGATTCTTCACTTAACCAGCTCCACAGCATCCCCTGTCCTGGCCAAGATTTCCACCGAACAAAGGCACAGAGCCTTCACAACACATTCATCCACATTCTACAACAGCAGAGCACAAGCCATTTCTCACACAGAATCATTTAGAAGCTTTAATGTGCCCATTGCATTCAATCCATATTTTCAGCCTTGATTTTTTTAAATCCAGGGGATCCTAGCCTCCCTCCAGTGCATGGGATGCACTTTCTAGCAGTGCAGCAGAACCCTACGCTGAAAGCTGCTGTTGTCAGATAAGTGCAAGATAGTCTGGGAGTCAAAGTTACCAAATGCTGCTGGGCAATGCCAGATTTTGTCTCTACACTAAAGAAGTCCTGACACAAAACAAGATTTCACACTGAATAGTTTAAAATGTTTTGTTAAAAGTATTCTGAGCAAGGAAGAAGTAGAAAATAAAAAGTATGCAACCATGAATCACTAGAGAGCATCACAGCAAGTATGCACTTAGAAGAAATTACAGCCACACAGGCAACTTCAAGTCAATCTTCTGACTGCAGTTTCAAAGCAGCTCTTTCAACTCACATTTTACAGAACTTAAACAACATAAAATATATTGATAATCAGGCAGCAATTCTTCCAGTTTTATTCAGATAGTTCAATTGCGACCAAAAGCTTGCTAAAGCAAGATGAAGTCATTGAAATGCTTGCAAGTTACCCTCCTAAATGAATGTGCCATGTGTGCCTGATTAGTAGATAGCATATACACCTCACAGCAAAACCCAACCCTTAACCCATACCTTTTCTGCTGCAGAGGTGATGAATCCCTTCCTGCTTTCTGAAAAAGAAGTGATGTTTTGGACCAAGGTATTTTCACATCATCCACATCAGTGAGACACTCATTGCTTTGCCAGGAGGTATCAGCATACAAGGTCAGAAACCAAGGCCAGAAGAGAAAACAAAACCACCCCTACCACCAGGCAATTTAAAACCTCAGCCCATCCCTGAAGCAGCTGTAGAAATGTTGGTAATTACCTCTGAAATGAGGAGCAGCTGGGTTCAGCTCCCTGATTCATCTTTACAAAGCAAACAAGGAGAAGGAGGGTCTTTGAGTTTTATGTGGCGAAGTGGGGTTAGGGGGAGAGCAAGCTGTGCTGGAGGAAGGTGTAGAGTTAAAAGGCTGTCAGTGTGATGGTTGGACAAACTGTCTAACTGGATGGTCAGGGGAGAGTCCCCCAAGTTAAAAAAAAAAAAAAAGGGGGATATTATCACAGCAGAAGTTACTGAATAGGATGTGTGAGCCAGGCATGGTTTCTTTAGGAAACGCCAGCAAGAGCCTGTTGATAGTCATGACTGAGGAAAGCCAGTCTGGAGGTGAATCTGCCTATTTTGTTTATTCCATCTGCTTCTTCCAGGGCACCCTGCAGACGGGAGGGATAAGAAAAGATCAGAGGGCTTTTTTCTACCTGCCCTTTATCTTCCCAGCACAGTTGTGTATCTGTAGCTGCCATATGTATGGCTAATAATGGAGCTTAGAAGAAAGGGAATAGGTTGAGATAAAAAGAATCACTTAGTAAGGTATTAGGAATGCTCATCATCTTCTTTCTCTGTTTCTCAGCTACGTGCAGGGAGCGACCTTGCCTGTATAATGGTCTATTTGCAAATTTGTCACTGGAAATGGCATTTGTACCGAGAATATTTATAGATATATGCTTCTGTAGAGTGACTTACCAGGTAATTATAAAACCACTGCAAGCTCATGGCATGACAATCTATTCAGGAACACAGTCATATATACGTAGATAACAGCAGGATTACCCTTTAGAAAGTAAGAAGCACTTTACCTTTTATATTGTGGGCTATTCTGCATGACCATTACTCTTTGCTGGTGGTAACTGCTTTCAGCATCTTTATTGTAGCTATACTTTTATAAAGAGAATTAATCTTATGGAATTATTTAACAGAACAGATGACATGAAGGTGCTCTCTTAAGGAAGAAGAGAAGTCATTTCCTGTCCCACATAAAATGAATGGGAGTAAAATAATACCATGGGCAAGAGACAGGAAGAATCAAGTCTCAGTCTGTATGCATGAGTCACGATTCATTCTTAGGGTGAAGAATGGAGCAGTACACTTCCCGATACGTAAGTCTTCCCTCCATATACTTGGTTTTGCATCATTTGTAGAGTCAAACCAATTAAAAAGTACTTCACCCTCATGCTCCCTGTAGGAATTCAGATGCTCAAGTAACTCTATCCTTTCTGGAACACATTAGTTTCGCAACAGGTAAGCAGGAAGGGAAGACCCTGAGTAATCCAGGAAGCAACGCAACACTTCTCATTGCTGGATGGGACACATGGCTCTTGTTTGAAATAAAAATATTCCACCTCTCTGTCCAAAACTGTTTTCTCAAATGTTGTAGATGAACACTTACAAGAGTTAAAGGAGGCATCTCCAGGAAGAGTTTCAAACAGCTCACAGCAATTATGTAGTGCTTACTAGGAAGAGAAAGCTAAAGATCTTATGAACTGTTATGGGTAAATATCCATCTCCATAGAGTATTCCTCATTTCCACTGAGCAAGGGAAGAATATCTATCTGCAAACATATTCTATAAAATTATGCCATAATTGATGCTCCTTAACTATTATCAGCTGTGAAGCACAACTTACAAAGAGAAAGGGAAGTACATGTGAATCTGACTGAGTGTCTTCATTTAAAACAGAACTGTCAAACCTAGGTCACTTGGTCCTTTATGGAAGAAGATGAACTTAGGAGATCTATTTTCCATTCTTTGGCCTGATACAGCTGTTAGCACTGCTGCTAAAAGCCGGTATTCATCTTTGAAGATAAGCTGCCCACATGTCTTTCTGGGGTTAGCCAGATGGCCGTGGCACGCTCCTGCTGCACAACTGCAGTGTTAGCACAGGCTGAGTAGAACTAATGAGTGGAAGCGTGGGTGGGATGCTCAATGGCTTAAACATTTGTTTCTTTTCTCTGCTTTAGATGACACTGGTGGTCCGTGAAGCCTAAGTGACCTTTAATTAAGGTTGTAGGTGTAGGGTTCACACATCTTTTTCTTAACTTGTGGATGCTAAGGAGGGCTTGCCTCATTGCACATCACCATCTGATTCACTATACTCATAACCACATCTGAAAGTGTGTTTTGTACTTCACACAAAAAGTCAAAGCATGCTAAGTTTTCTCATACAGTTACTGTTAACATGTTTACGAAGTTACCTCAGAGGGTAGAGACTTCCCCAGACCGTGCTGCAAACAACTTTTAACAACGATATACTGAACATTGGTTAAAAGTAGCCCTGCATTTAAAACTTCAAAGCTGTATCTTATTGGTTAGCCTAGCAATGTGGTTAGACAAGAACCCTGCACTACTTGAAAAATTATAGATTCATATCTGATTTTCACTGTAATTTGTGCTTCATCACTATTTTTTATTGTGCTTAATGATGCTGTCAATGGCCTGAGAGGCAGCACTAGGGAATGTGAGAGCTCTCCCGGGAGGGCAAGAGCACAGAACCCCAGCAGTGAAATAAGTGAACAAGAGTCCCAGCAATCCAGTTGTTTTCTGTCAGAGGCAAGCTAAAACCGAAACTTCCAAAGAAAACAGACCCAAACTCTCTGTTCCTCCAGCAGCTTGCCTTGTCTATTCGAAATCTGTTCACATCACACAAGCTGCACAAAAAGAAAGAAAGTTTTCTTTAACTCCAGTAGAGGTCTATTAATTCTAGGAAAAAAAAGTCTCCTTCTGGGTTTTTTAGACCTATACAAATCACTATCTCAAACACTTTACAACTTCAGTCCTCTTCTCACCTCAGCACTTCAAAACAGCATCCCACAAACTAACAATTTAAATACAAAAATACTTACTAGGAGATACTTTGTGATGTGCTAGGTTTTTTGTACTCTTTCACTATTTCTCTTTTAAACTTTGTCAACACTAGGAAAAATAAGGAGTTAGACTGATTTCCTAGGGAAATGAACCATGCACAGCCACAACAGATCTACCTTGGCTTACAGCCTGAACCACAAGGGTTATTATATTCTTCATCACCACTCATAACTTTCAGCTTATGTTCTCCAGAGTTAAATTCCTGAGTTAGACACCATAGTTCCTGCAGAAAATATTGTAACACGTTGTAAAGGGAGAGTTAGGAGTGCCTGAATGGGACTCGCAACCCATACTGGCTGGAGAGAAGCTAAAGTCAAGACCCTGGGAACACCAGAGAGAGGAGTATGGTTGCACTTCAGCCCTCTCTGGGACATGGGCTCCTCCTCGCAGTGTGTGTTCAGCTTCTCTCTTGGAGGTTGAGATTCAGAGCCTGGAAATCCTCCTGCAGAAACTGGCACCTGGGCAACGCTTCTCATTTCAAGCGTGGCAGAGGAAAAGGAGTGGGATGTAGTTCTTTCCTCCCCCAAGGACACAGATGCAGTCTTATGGCTTAAGCTGATTTCTGGGAAGCAGTTGTCCTCTTTGATTCCACTCTCTTAGCATGCATGTTCACCTTTCGTGTACAAAACCTGACTTATCAGAGCTCAGTCTGTCTCCTAACACTCCTTTTCTTTTCCCTTGCCACTACCCCAACACACGGAGCACAGAGTGAACCCATTTGCCTCTGTTACTTTATATTTCCTGTGGCCCCCAATGGGAACCTCACAAGTGTGTGTTGTCACCTTCAACTACTGTAGTAGTAACAGCAGCATTCATTATCAGTTCTGTTCATTAGTGAACTGCTAGAAATGTTAGTCTTTTGTCTGTTGCCAAACTCTTTTATTCAGCACGAAGAATATGGCAAAAGCCCGTCTTACATTTACATAAACAACAACTCCATTTTACTCTTTGTGTTTTTTTTTTTAATCTACAGCCAAAATAACCTTCCAAACTGTTCCTGTTGTTGTCAGGAGGAGGAAAGTAACTCTTTAAACTTTCAGAAATCAGTATTTTTCTAAAGTTTTCGTCTCAAGTGAATAGCACGGAAATGCTTGGTACATAACAAAGCAATCACAAGTACAAAGGCTAATAGCTTTGAAAAAAAATAAATCCAAGCTGAAATATGAAATATTTTTGTCTCAGTTTGGATAATGAAAACCAATCACAAGTCATTGCAGGAGAGTACTTGTTTTCCAGATTCTCAGTAGGATGTCGGTGTGGGAGAGCAGAGCAATCAGGGTGCCACCACAAAGCGGGAAGCATCTGCCTCCACTGGCTACCAGCACAAGGTTTCCTGATGACCACAGAGGTTGGCAGGTCTGCTCATGAAGGCCTTGGAAGATGTAGACCCTGCAGTCAGTAAATCTGCACAGCCTGAAAACCTGAGATACAGCAATAGGATTTTTCCATAATTTCTTGTGATTCCTGTTGAAGCTCCCAATTTTTAGAAGAAAACTTCAGTGAATTCATCCTTCTGGTACCGTATTGATCTCAGAGGCGTTATAGCATGGATTATTTCAGTCCTGAGAAGCTAAGTAGTGTCGGGCCTTAGTTATTCTGGCCACTAACAGCATTTATTAGTAGACTGACATGCAGCTAGGTTAGAGTCTTGCTCATAAAATATCTCTAACCAACTACCAGGCTTATCTGTAGCCTGTTAAAACTAGCAAAATTAGATGCTTATATATCTATAAAAACCCTCAGACATTTCCATGTCACTTTACTTATGATAATTAGCAGCTGTGAAAGTGAAGCCCCTCCACATAAATGCAGAAGGCATCTTCCTTGGCAATTACTCATCAGGCCGGACTCTGGACTCAGCAGAGGCTCGAATGCGAATGACGAAGCACACAGCAGCTGCTTGTGTGCCTGAACCCCAGGGAAGGGCACAGCCCCGACTTTCAAACAAGGACACATAAACAGAGCCAAGATGCTGAAAGCCATCATTATGGAGCCCGAGACAAAATGAAACAACAACAACAAACAGTTGGGTAACCTTTTTGAAGTGGATGTGCTCCTCTTTCACTGTTTTCTGAATCTGCTTAGATTTTGATTGGCTTTAGATTTGAAAGCAACTGGCAGCCGGTCAAAATTTAAAATTGATGAAGTACAATCGGTCTGTTCATGGGACGCTTGGAAAAGAAAATAATGAACTTTCAGACAAAAATGTTCTGAGGAAGCTAAGCCACCATGTCAACAGATAAGAAAGCAAACAGTGGTACTGGAATGGCAGGAGCAAGTGGTATTTAAAAGAAGGTTTTGTCCTGGAGGAATTGTGGCAAATTCAGAAGGCTCTACACTTGGTGATCTTTTGGATATCCTTTTATGCTTCCAGGGCATGCTGGCAGCATAGGAAGGTCCAGGGGGTCATACTTAGTTTGTATTAATCACATTAGTCCAGAGGGGTGACCTGAAAAACTGCAGTTCATAGCATGAAGGAATGATATGCCCCATCTATTGATCCAAGAACTACAAACTGTTGGTCCCATGTAGCATAGTCTAAAAAGTTGCCCCAAATAAACAGAAAAGTCCATAATATACTGTTCAGGCACCTTTGACCCATGTACAAATTCAAGACAAAATGTATGCAAGGCCACCTCTCCTTGGGGCAGTGCTCTATCACTTTGTGTCTATCACTTACTCTCTTCCCTGGCCAAAAAACAGTGCAGATGAACAGGACAGGATGCTCAGCAAAGCACCTGGGTTCTTAATACTCCTCCCCACCCCGGCTCCTGAGGGCAGTCCATGACTTGTTAGGAGTCTGATGAGACTCCTGACTTTTGCAGTTCTGGGACTGGGATGTGAATACTGAATTTAATCTACCTTTGCACCTGTATGTCTGGATGACATGTCATTATTTGTTAGCTGAAGATCAGAGAAAAGTATGAGAGCCAGAAAAATGAAGGTTTTCTAACAGTGTCACTCAAACTGTGACCTACCTGAGGGTTTGGAAAACTACTGCTTTCAACAAAGAAGTCAATAAGATTTGGCAATCAGTGGGACCAGACGGTAGATCTACATTGGATATTAGGAAGAAACTCTTTCTTGTGAGGGTGTTGAGACACTGGAACAGGTTGCCCAGAGAAGCTGTGGATGCCCCATCCCTGGAGGTGTTCAGGGTCAGGCTGGATGGAGCTTTGAGCAACCTGCTCTAGTGGGAGATCAAAACTAGGTGATCTTCAAGGTCCCTTCCAACTAAGCATTCTATGCTTCTGTGATTCTTTTCACAACGGAGAATTAATACTGCGGTACATTAGGAAGAAGGGTTTGGGACATAGATTTCACCTCTTCAGCAAATCTAGGCATCTTTATTGGCATCTGTTAGATGGCACATAAGTAATTCCCAGAGTAAAAATGGCAATAATAGCTTCATTTCCCTTCCCTACCCAGAAATGCTATTACAGGTAGAAAACTTAGATGTAGAAGCCCACCCCAGAAGAATCAGTATTCCTTTTGGTCAGCCAGGAATCACATCACAGGGGCACCAGCCGGTGTGCTGAGGCAAAGACCATCCTTTTTCCGAGCAGGAAAGTGGAAGCAGGGAGGGGATTAAGTAAAGGATCTATTCTTAGGGGTTTACCAGTTGTCTGCTGGAGCCATTTGAAGAGGTTGGGGCAGTAAAGGGAGGGCAGCAGGCAGTGTGTGGAGCTAGGGAGGTGATAGAAAATCTGTAACTAATAGGCACCTTTTCATCTTTCTCGCTCTATTTTCTTTCCAGTGGTGCCCAGATAGGGGACAAATCTTCCCATAAACAGTAATCCTTTAGAAAGTGCTCAAGTACAGCTATTACTTAACTTCCTGATTAGTAGCAGTCACCACCTGCTACTTCTGCTCCTCATTGTCCAGCATAATGGAAGTGTTCACTTCCCTGGCTGTGAAAAGGTAATGGGAGGGGAGTCCCTCTTCTCTGTTGTGGCAAAAAGAGCAACAGTCCCTCCTTTTCTCCTGTAACTAATCCCACGCCATACTTCTGCAAGGAAGCAAAATTCTATTTCTGCTGACAAATAGCTGGATAAGGCAGATTATGAACACTGAAAGAAAAAAAAAACTCAAAAAACAAAACCAAACCCCCAAAAAGCAATCATTCTGATCTCTTTGAACTAAATTAAGGGTTCCTGCTGCAGGGCATTTTTATTGCCTGACCATGGCTTTGAGATCCCAGAAAGCACTAAGCAAAGGCAATATATTCAATATTTTTGACACCTCAAACATGCAAAGACTTCTGTTTTCTTCAGGCCTTACTAGCTGAAGCTGCCAAGAGAGCTGCACATGTTGCCTTGAAAGACAGCTGTTAAAATAGTTGCCTTTGATCAAAATTCTTCCATGTTTATAGCTAGTGCAAGATAAAGTATTATAGGATTTTCTTAGTGTGGACTGAAAATCATAAAAAGAATGAAACTTGCAAAACCTGAAAAGTGCATTTGTCATGAGCGGGCATAACTTTTGAAATGTCAGTTAAAAGGAGAACCCATGAATAGACTATGAGGATTTTCAGACTTTCTATTTCCCTAAAGTCCTCTTTTGTTTTACGCTGGGAGTGGTGGTGTCTCTTCCTAGGGAAGCACAGGCAGGCAGTAGATTAGTCCTTATTTAGATGGTAAGTTCCAGCCTATTTGAATTGTATTAAGCATTCTCCTTACTTCTGTGGGATTTGTCATAAATCTTGAGTAAATATACTTAGCGCAATCTCAAAGACCGAAGTTTTGATTTCTCAGAGGGCTCAAATCTTTAAGCCTTAAAACTTCTCTTGTTTAAGAGAGATAAAGCAAAAGAATCTACTTGTCAAAACAAACACGGGGGGAAAAAACCCCTCAGTACAACCCTAGACATTATCTCAATGGGAAGTGGCACTCATTCGGGGCTTTTCGGTAGCATTCTTTGCCCAGGAGTGAAATCTATTATAGGAATTAGTACTGCCCCTTAAAATGGTAGCATCACTAAGAAGCAAATGAATCCTACTCTCTTTCCCTCTGTTTTCCTATCCATTCTCCTGCTTCTAAACAGTATTCAAAGGTTTCTTCAAAGGTCTTCATCCTATCTTTGTTGCCATGGTCCCTCACGGAGTTGAAACAACATTTTCAAAACCAATGCCTGCTCTAAATGCATTGTTATTGGGATGCTGAGTCAGTTCTCTGCCGGCCAGGGTGAAAGAAAAAGAATCTTTGAAAATCAGTTTTAACATTCAACTAACCTGAATGGGGAGAAGCAAGACATCTCTATATGCTGCTAGACAGATGCAAAACTTGCCTGGGGGGGAGATGCCTTGCATTTCGGGAAGAAAACCAAATCGTCTTGAGGGGTTTGTGTCAGCCATGCTGGTTTTAGCTCTTTCTTTTTATTCATACCAGACCTGAGAACGACAATCCCTTCTCAGAAGGAAAAAACCCTAAAAACAACAAAACCCAAACCAAAAACAAACCCCAGAGAAGAATCCTGTTGATTAACACACACCTCCCCCCCAACTAAATCCTTGCTGGCGGTTGGGGGGGTGACAGAGGATGCTTGGTATGCATTAGCAGTGACAGGCAGGGCTAGCTTCGGCAGGGCTGAAATGAGCAGGGGTAAGTGATGAAGAAGCTATTTCTAAGGGAACTAATAAGATATCTTGCTCTTATTAGGCTTTTCTGTTTGCCTCTCATTTAACTACTTGCACCTCCTTTGAGACAAGGTCCATCCCTAACACGCGTGTGTTTTGTACGGTGCATGGGAAAACAAGCTTTACTATCCTAATTTGAACTTTTAAGCTTTACTATATAGATACAAACATCAGTTTGCTGTGTGAATTGGGGCACCGCAGACTTCATACGTACATCCCAAGGAAAGACAAGACCTTTGTCACAGACTTGGTTGCATCAACTTGAAATTTATTTTAGCTGCCTGGCTTCAACTTTTTTATAGATCCTTTGAACATCTGTCCGCAGCCTGTGGTCTGGCATGGCATGCCAAATTCTGTATATTTGTTCATTATTCCTAGGGGAGATTTCTGCATGAAAATTCTGTTGGTCTAATTATATGCCTCAGCTAGAGGAACTCCATTCATCTGTCTGCAGCAAATTTCACCTTTTTGAAACAGATGATGACTTTGCCAGAGACTTTCTGGACATTGTAGCAACTGAAGGCTTTACAGCCTACACTTGTAATATGGGTCATAAACAGAATTGAAGGGCAGGGGGGTAAACTTAGGTTGTTACAGTGATTTTGAAAACAACCCTCCATCTTCAGGAAAAAATCCCAGTTTAATGAGGAAAGATGTTCGCGGCAGCTTATTAAGGGTAAAATGCAGCCTGCCCTGCTACTCGTCCCTCCCCGTGTCAGGGAATTCAGGCTGTGAATGAAGAAAAGCTCAAGAAGGATCTGAAAACACAGCTGAAGAGCATGCTCTGTGTCTCCATCTCTGAGATAGACGGTGGACTGAATATTGGAAGTGTTTTGGGGTGACAGGATGAAAAAGGAAGGGTAAAATGGGGCAAGAGCTCTTCCTGTGGTTTAAAATACACACAAGTGTGAAAGTGTGATGCTCGATGGGAGCGGTAATGAGCTTCCAATTTTTCACCCTGTGGGATGAAGATAGATACACTGAAACAGTGCTGGTGATCGTGGGGTTTAGCTGTTTCCAAAGCTGTCGGTATTTTAGGTTTAAAATCTGCTCCTAAAGAAACTGTGCACAGACTCCACATTGTGTGCATACTTCTCCTGCTCCTTTTTTCCCCCTTTTCCCCGTGATCACCTTGCTTTCCCCCATGCTTTGGTTTTAATTCACGTAACTCTCGCCTTTTCACCTCTAAATTCTTTCCCTCCTGGTCCTGGAAATTTCCTGTTTTACTTTTTCTTTCTGTGCTGCTTGTCTTCCCTTGCTTATAATAGCCAAAAGCAGACTAAAAACAGGGAACAAGAAAGCTTTGGGAGGGTGGAATTTAGGAGAAAATGGGAAAGTAATGTTTAGTGAGCTCCACCCTCCCAATGCTTTCTTGTTCCCCTTTTCTAGTTTGTTCTTGGCTTTACAGTCTTTAACACTCTTTACACACTGTTGCTGGGGCTTCCATGGACTTTTTAAGGTTTCCTCTAGTTATTTCTATTATCTGACCAGATGCATCAACCCATCAATCCTGTAGCCTCATCTACCATGCACCTTTCTTCCTAATCAATCTGTCTCATCATCTGGAATCCATCCCTTGGTTTTGGATACCAGTGCTACACCTCTGCATGCATCTTTTGACTTTCCACTGCTTGGATCCTTCCACGTTCATTTATTTCCTGTCAAATAAGCATCTTCTCTAACAAGTAAATTCTTGGAGCTCCTCACTATATATTTCATTGTGCTCATCATCTTCCTAAATGGGTTACCACTTGACCAAAATCTCCCTGTTTTCCATAGCCGTCACAGTGGCATCAGACACCCTGATGACAAGAATGAAATGGAGAACACTGCTTCCCGCTTGCCAGCCTGGGCTTCCCCTGCCATTTTCCTTGTAGCTTGTGGACTTTCCACGGAAATTGTCTTCTCCCTAGTGAGCAGTCAGTGGGATTCACGCAAAGGAGAACAGAGGCTCTCGTGCTGCCTGCTGGATGCTTGGCAACCACAGGCTTTCACTCCCCATGGGTCCCACCAGAGGAAGAAGAGCTCTCACCCTCATCCCCATGGGTGCAACACGGACAGCTCCATCCTCTTCTTCTCCTCCTCAGGGAGAAAGCAGGGCAGGATTTGGCCCCAAATCAAAGACCTCACGATGTGTCCTTGGAGTTAGCAGGAGTGTCTGACTCCACCAGGGAAGGGCTAAGAGCTAGAATAGCAAGGGTATTTCAGGTCAGGCCTGAGGCGAATTAGCAGACAAGTTGTGAAGCTTACACAACATGTGGCCACATTATGTGTGGCTCCAGTCAGCGCTAATAGCCTGTCATTGAGCTCCATGTTTAAACAATTTGAGCAAACAGCAAACACAGAAGATGGGAGGAGAGAAGGAAAAGGAAAAAAAGAAAAAAAAAAGAAAGAAAAAAATGCCTTCGAGGAATAAGAAAGATCAGGCTCCTCCTCAGTACATTTGGCAAACAAATATTGCAACGGTGGGGACAGCAGAGCACCTACTGTGTAGAGACATGGCCCAGCTCCTACCGTGCAAAAATAACATCATACAGAACCAAAAAACTATGAGTTGTCCAATTTTAAAATTCACTCAGCCCCCAATTTTTAAGACTCACAGCCGATTGTTGATTTAGGCTGCGTCTGATCATGTGAATTATCTAAGAGGAAGAAAAAAAAAAAGCCAAAACCCAAACAACCCATGGTTCTGGTTTAGCAGCAAGGAAACCAAAAAAGCAAAGGGTGGGAAGAAAGAAAAAGAAAAGCAGGTTTTAGTAACAACAAAGAGCAACATTCAACCACATCCATATAAATAACGTTGATAGCAGTGTTTGGAAGTAAATATAAAAATATTTTAAAACAGAAGAACTTAGAAACCATACTGCATTGTTGAGTATGAAAATAATAGCCTTTCGAGCCAGTACTATTAGAGAACGTATTGTATTTAATCCAGTGCAGAAAAAGCTATGAAACCGTCCACTCTACCATGGGAATGCTTAGCTCAGTATCTGGTAGGTTGCCAGCCATTTAAAATGTTTTTGTGTTGGTTTAATGATTGTTCCCATGAGCTCCGATGGTAAGGGTTGACATTAATTAAAATACTAAGTCATCAGAGCTCGGATTGTGGGGAGAAGGAGAATGGGCTGGATCCAATTGTCTTCAAGGTTCCTTTGGCCTTCCGCATTTTTCTCTTGGATGCGCCATACATGCCAAGTATCCTCTTAGCTGAGGTATAACAATGTAAACAGACTGTCTCCGCAAATATAAAGTAATCTTTTTTAGGTTTTCCACACACTTTCATTTAACTGATTAGAGGACACTCATTAAAATCAGCTAATCATGTAATGTGTGGGCTGCGTTCTGAATGCTAAACAAAATGCCTAAATGAAAGAGGATTTTAAAACACTGTCTGCCTCTCTTAATTTATTTCTACTGTATGCTCAATGGCACACAATACAGTAGGAATTCTGGGCCCTATCCTCATTAACCTCAAAACTCATTATCTCACATAAAACCAGGCCCCTTCCACAGAGCGTGTTGGAAAAGGTATGAAAAAGCATATTAAAAATGATGTGTTTGGGCACACGCTCTCAAAACACGATGGAGGATTTTGCTTAGAACTGCAAAGTTAATATAGAACAGCAAAAAATCCTGGGTGAGACCTGCTGCTACAACGAGATTTGCAAAGTTTGGATAGAAGCGCTATCCTTATGCAGGTCTCTTTTTTTGTTGTTGTTTTTAATATTAAATAACTATCAGGATTGAGATCTTCAAAGGCACACAAATGAGAATAAGTAATGTAATACCTGGAATCTTCAAAAGGTCATGGAGAGAACAAGTTGAGAGGTTGAGCTTTTCCACTCCAGCCTGAATTTCCATCCTATTGGCAGGGACTTAAGGCTGCAGAGAGCGGGAGTGCAAGAAGGGAAGTTTATGCTATAGATAACGTGACCAATAGTTTAAGAATGGAGAGCTCTGGCTTGAGGAACCAGAGAAGGAAGCCAAGCCTACCCAAATGAGACATTTTTTTGCAGTAAGCAATACACAGTATAAGGCAGACTGCCGGTCTGGATGCAAAAGGCAGAGCAACTCCTTTTATTTCAAAACACATTTCCTCATGCAGATCACAAGTCAGGGGATACATAGACTTTGGGTCATCTCCCCACGCCAGGGGAAAGCCAAAACCTAGATGAGGTGCCTGAAGTTACTGTCCCAGCTCCTTCACTAGCACATGGCTCGCACTGGGGGATCTGTAAAAGCAGTCCTCACCTCGACAACCTGTGGTGCAACCACCAAAGGTGCTTTGCAAGCACAGGCATCACCGGGCAAAGGCCACCTTTACCTTGGTCACCAGATGAAGGCCTGCTCCGTGCCCTCCCTGTGTCACGCAGGCCTCGATGGCAGGGGTTCAGCTCAGACTTGGTGGAAGATTTCTCTGCTGGCAAATCCCAGAAGACGGGAATGCTTTTTGGTGTGACTGTTCTTTGAATAATCTTTTAATTTAAAAAAAAAAAAAAAAAAATTAAATCTACAAGGTCTTTTGAGTCCTTCAGGAGCTCACTGACGTAACCTGGAAGAGCAAAAGCAGGCCCTTGCCCATGTCCATGAGGGCAGGAGACCTGATGTCCTGCTGGGCCTTGTCTGTGAACACATGGTTGAAAGGCTTGGGGTGTTTTCTAATTATTTTCTTTATTTTAAAGTGTTATTTCCTTTTTTTTTGTTGTTCAGTGTGGTCAGGGAATGAATTTGTTTGGTTGTTTTCACAGTGCAGGCAGCGCCTGGGCAGCCCCACCACCCCCTCCTCAAGGGCTCCATGAAGATGAAGCAGCCAAGTGTGGGCTCTGGGCACAGCCTGGTCGCGGTGGTACCTTGATAGAGAAGGTCACCCCACATCACCAGGGTGCTGTGGAGGAGGTCCATGCTTGGAGACGCAAGCGACAGCCAACAGTGAGGTCTGGAGGTAGCACAGGCGCCTGGGTCACCACGGCGGAGGCCGAGGCCAGGGTTCTTCAGCTCCATGGAGCTTTCGCTCCAGGTCCTCCGGGCTGAAAGGGGTAATCCGGGGAGCCGGAGTGGGTGGTCCGGGCGGATGGAAGCGCGGGTTGTCCCCACGCCGGCCCGGGTCCGCTCCCGCTCCCGCAGCTGGGCCCAAGGCGGCCCGCAGACCGCTCTCGGCACATTTCTTCATTTCTCACTTGAGTGCCCTTCTTTAGTTCCCTTTCAACTGCCCACTTTATATCGGCTTCATTACACCACCGCTCCATTTGTAATGTAAATCGGGAAACTCAGGGAAGTTTTTCTTTTGGCCTTGTCTACGGAAGAATACCGAGAGGTATTCAAAACGTATTAACACAAATCAATGGCACCAATAAAAGCAAAATCTCCTTAGCAACATAATCTTGATTGCAAAAGGAGAACTGAGAGCATTTAGCAGAACAGTGGCCCACATGGAATACGCATTTGTCTAGAAGAATGCGGCACAAAGCCTAAAAGAGAGATGCTGAAAAAATCCAAAATTAACTCACACTGAACAGTTACTCTTTTTTTCAAAAGTACACAATTGGCTACATTAAATCTATCGTGCGCTTTTCTGCTCAGCAACATTGTATCATACCGCTTTTGGGAGCCCAAATTACAACACCCACCCC